>WUAW01004256.1:17854-30947 GCA_017165845.1 Thaumetopoea pityocampa | reverse complement strand
CATTCTTTTCTTCTTGTAAGCCTCATTCACTACATTTAACATGTCTTGTAACTCCCGTGCCGACGATGCAAATAATACTTGATCATAAACATATAAGAGACATTTGACAAGTAAATCATCCATACTTAGTCCACACTTCATATCTTTCAAATTTGAAAGACGGCTGTCCTTATAAAAATTGAAAAGCCACGGAGACGCAACACATCCCTGTCTCACACCCTTTGAGATGTTAAACCAAACCGTGTACGCCCTATTAACTCTGATACAGGCCTTTGAATTCTCATAGAGAGATTTCAATGACTGCACCAGGGGGCCATCCACTCCATACGATACCAACGCCGACCATACCTCGTGCCTCTGCACTTGATCATACGCCTTCTCAAGGTCTTTAAAGGCGCAAAACACTTTTTTAGATTTGGGCAAGTGTTTTTCTGATAGGCACCTTAAAGAGAAGACCTAATTAGTACAGCCCATTCCTCTTCTAAATCCCGCTTGTACATCCCACAATTTTTTTTCAGATTCATTAATTACACTTTTAATCAACATTTTTGCATAAAATTTCCCAACGATACTGAGAAGCCTTATTCCACGGTAGTTCCTACACTCCTGTTGTGACCCTTTACCTTTATAAAGCGGGACCGCTTTACACCAGTCCTCTGGCACTCGGCCAATCCTCCAACAGATGTTAAAAAGCCGCAACAATAACTCAGTCACCACACTTTTGTCACTTCTCAGCATCTCAATGGTGATCCTATTATACCCTGCAGCCTTTCTTGTTTTCATGCCCTTCATAGCTTTCATTATTTCTTCTTCCATAATTAGATTTTCTGCATCATCGATTGGTAGCAACGACTCCGTAGACTCGTTATTCAGTGCTAAGCTACTGTCATCACACTCAAACAGTGCTTCAAAATAACCTTTCCAACGATGCAGAATTTCACTTTCATTTCTCAACAGGTTTCCATCCTCACTCACGATTACGCTTAAGTTTGATGCTCCCGATACCCCCCGAGCCAACCTAACCTGTTTCCAAAACAGTTTTATGTTAGCTCGGAAGTCCTCAGAAAGTATATTGTCAAGCGACTCTTTTATGATTTCTTTCTTTTGGGATGTATATGTGTACAATATAAATAAATATAATACAAAAATGACAAATATTAAATGCAATTTTTCTAAGGGCGAGGAAAAATAAAAAAAATAAAGCCCACCAGCTGTAACTCCCTGTGACAGCATGAATATACTGGATACGAGAAGCACCACCAGGTTCCTCTTCGCCATCGGCACGCTCTCGCTCAGCAGCGACATCGACATGGAGTACAACCCTGAGGCACTGGAACGCACACACAAACATTGTTCACTAATATTTTGTTTACCGCAGCCTATGGAAGCCTGCAACATCAGGAACACCACATGTACGTTGCCAACCCTTTAAAAATATACTTACTCCCCTCTTGAAGAACATCATACTGCAGTCCTTCAGGAAGACCTCAGTGGGAAGCTCATTCCATAATCGAAGCGTTCGCGGGAGGAATTCCTCTGAAACCGAACTGTACGCGACCATTGAGGTTCTGTGTGAGGATGAACTCCCTGCCCAATGTTTGTACCCGAGTCATGGGTTTATATCTACTAGCATTTATCTATATGAGTAACTATATCGTTGTCTATACTATCTAAGACATAGGTGATCTTAATTTGGGACTAAATGTGTGTGAAAAAATCAATGTACATACATACATAAATATACATATAGTCACGTCTTTTTCCCTGGTTCTCCGGCGGAGAATCGAATCCCGGTCTCCCGCATGATCGGCGGGAATACTGACCACTATACTGCCGAAGAATTGGGGTGAGCGGAGACCATTTCCTTCCACTTGGTATAATCTTCAAAGTGGCTATCCGTAGCCCACTTTTCGATCTCGCTAGAAACGAGACGTGTCGGCTGGCGAAT
This sequence comes from Thaumetopoea pityocampa, assembly GCA_017165845.1. Lineage (NCBI taxonomy): Eukaryota > Metazoa > Arthropoda > Insecta > Lepidoptera > Notodontidae > Thaumetopoea > Thaumetopoea pityocampa. The sequence goes on along the minus strand of WUAW01004256.1, from coordinate 28,999 downwards.
CACGACACCGCAATTTTATAAGTTTCAAATATGATTAAAACAAATGTGTTCACAATAAGGTTTTTCGACCGTATAAAGACTAACTTACAATAGTGTAGCGAAGAATTGCACAATTAGCAGCATGACCCAGTGCACCGAGAGACTGGCGAGAGCGTTTAGTACGGCGGCTCCGAGTAGGGACCAGATCAGCATCGGCTTGCGACCTCTCGTGTCAGCCAAGTACCCCCACACTACACCACCAAGCATGGAGCCTGAAACACGAGGACAATAGACCCGGATAAAAGGGAGTATACACCTGACATTCACCATGGTATCTTGATATCTAAACGCACTCATCATTATCAGACTGCGGCAGTCCACTGCTGGACGTAGACCTCTCCCAAGGCGCGCCACTTAGCCCAATCTTTGGCTGCACGAATCTAGTAGCTGCCAGCTACTTTCCACAGATTATTACTCCATCTGGCGGGGGAGCATCCCACACTACGTTTGCTTAATCGCGGTCTTCACTATAGAACTCACATGCTCCAACGATTGTCTGTTCTGTGACAAATGTGACCATCCCACTGCCACTTCAGCTTGCTTATTCGAGTGGCTATGTCGGTAACCTTAGTTCTCTGTCAGATAGCTTGTTTCAGACTTTATCCAATAGAGAGACTCCGAGCATTGTCCTCTCCATAGCTCGCGGAGCAACTTTGAATTTGTGCACTAGTCGCACGTTAGTTTCCACGTTTCTGCACCGTATGTCACGATGGGTAGAACGCACTGGTTAAAGACTAGGCTTTGCGGTATGGGCAACAGGAAGACGGAACGCATTAAACCTGGGTAAAAAAGGAATGAAAATGATGTGAATGCATTGAAAATTATATAAACATGTTCCATCATGATTCATTAAGTTGAAACGTGATGTACCTAATTCAAGGATCGAAGAGGCTGTTATACAAAATAAGCTAAAATAAATAAAAGTTAATTATTATAGTTGCATAATAACAGCGTCATGTCCTTTCGTCCCGTGCAGGGGGAACTACATATTATATATACATATGTAGTCTCGTGGATGCTGTGATAACTATCTAAGAGATGTACTTGTATCTAAAGATGGCAATAACTGTTATATTGCAATAATGAATTATCCTATTGTGTTATTTCCTAATAACTGTTATTGTAAACTGCTGTTTGTTATCCTGTTATTGTTGTTTTGAGAAATGTTACCGTTGTAGAAATACAGTGAAGTGACATAAGCGAAGTGTTAGAATATGAGCGCGCCATTTTCGACAACATTTATGTTATCGTATAATAATAAAGAATGGTCAGTGAAATTACCTTCATACTTCTCACAGTCAGTCACTATAACTATATTACACTGCATCATTTATTTATTCATTTAAGAACATTGTATAATATTTGCATCAACGCGACCCAAAATATTTACATACGTAATGAAAACAATTTGTTACTAAGAATCAATAATAATAGTGTAAATTATAGCACCAAAAAGTTTGAATTCGTTACCTGCTGTTTGTATTCTTAATTACAAAATTAGGCTTTACTGCCACGGAAGAAAACACATAATCGTAATAGCAATTGGTGATCATAAGATGATAGAAATCCATTTAATCAAATATGAACTTTATTACGTTCTGTGAAAGATTATCAAATCATGGCATGCATCCGCGCACACACGTAGCGCTATCTCAGTTACACACGTAGTGTGTGCTTATTGCGTGCCTTCTCTTACTTAAATTGTTATCGAATAACAGCTTACAACGATAACAGGATAACTGATTATTCGTTACATTCAAATAATGCATCATCATGACTGTTGTTGTAATAATGACCATTACTACTTGTATCTACCAGGATAATGGACAGCAGTGTTATTCTGTATTTCAATAAAATTCTATTGTGATCTCCAATATAAAATTAAAATATAAATAAAATTAAAATTAAAAAACCCTTATTTTAAGGACGAGAATCATGTGCAACAGTGAATTTCTACGTGCTGATGATCTCGATGAAATAAAAGTTAATGTGATGAAAATAATTCTGTCAATTTCCAGAATAGAGTTTCACGAATTTTTACCTCGAATATTTCTTTTGGTTTATTACAAAACTAGGTGATGCAGCATTGAAGGTTTGCTTGCGTTTTGCGGAGGAAGGTGTCGTGAAATCAGTAGTCGTGACGATTTGTTTGATTTTTGATTTAGTTTAACATTAAATTGGTTGCGTGTGTTTATAGGTCGGTTAATTTGAAAAGAAGTGAACTAATAAAATTTTACATAATTAAAAAAAGGTGAATTCTCATTGGTCGATGAATGCGTGTACCCCCACCCGCGGCCAATGCACACGTCATTAAGGCGACGCTGTACCGTTAAGGCGAAGTCGCAACACTATGTTTGATAGAAAACCAGAGCTCTGAGGATAATGTTTATTGTATTTCTTGTATCATTAATACAAGAAGTATAGTTTTCTCTAATGAAACATTTATAAGAGAACGTAACACGAGAAATCTACAGCAGTAGACGACAAATAAATAAGATTTATCACATAAATCTTATTACTAGCTTTTGCCCAAGGCTCCTCCCGCGTGAATGTCGTTTTCCACTACATGGAAAATTCTGAAAATAATCATAGATTTATATAAAAAGCCTTAGAACTACTTTTACTTGAGCTCTCGTACCTTAACAGCGGCTACTAAAACAGCGATCAAGCTGTATCTTCAATTCTACTGGATCGATTTAGATAAAACATGCCGCAGTATTTAGTCGGAATAGAACCTTTAGGACTGTAATAGTTTGACTAAAATCTATCCACTGGTTTTTCCATGAAGCTCGAACAAACGAACAAACATCGACGGATTTGGTTTCAGAAGCCCTTAATTAGACCATCTGAGTTGTTTTTTTTTAATCTTTGATTTAGAAAATTTGACATTTATCAATTTTATAGTAATATAGATGTATTACCTACAATAGGCCCCGCTGCGAGTAAACCTTGCTGACTGGATGTGGTTTCAAGCTCGCAAGCGCTGGTCGGCACAATGATGGGTGTGCCATACGCAATGCAGGCGAATGAGATTATAGTCACGCCTGTCAGGCATACCATTAAATAGCTGTACGTGCCAAAACCTGAAAAAAAATTCAATGATGAAATCATTTGAACCAGAACCACTTATCACTGTGATTTGACATACTACATTCCTCATTACAAAAAACTGTTGTGTTGCGTGTGCTGTGTTGCGTCTAAAAAAGTTATACAGAAGAAGTTCTCAACCATTTTTGTCTTGTAGACCATTTGGTACAGATAAATCAGCCTTGAGGCGTTTTTAATTTACAGTAGAGTTGGTACGCACAGTGACTAAAATTGGAATAAACCAGTTTGCGCTAACGACCACGTGGCTCGCACAACTGCTTCAGTCGTTTATAAGTAGCGTTAGAAGTTAGTTATACACATTAAATTACGTTTAATATGTCGCTCATCAATAGAACAATGACGTAATTACATTTTTGTAATTTATCAAAAGAAGCGTTTCAGTTTAAAATTGGTTTATATCCATTTTGTAAATCATATCAATTATAATGATTTTTCATAATTTATTTATAGACTATTATTAATAATTTGAGCATTCTCGAAAAAATCCATATTAAACAACAAATTCATCCAAACTAAACACAAAATAAAATTTTAACTTTTTTTCAATTACGTCATTGTTCTATTGGATGAGCGATGTATAACGTTAAGTATCTGCCTATAAAAATTAAAAAATGTATAAAAGTACGCGTTCCTTTATTTGACTGCCGACCGTACACCGCGACAAACTCAAAAAACGTCTCAAATTGATTTGGCTGTCTTCGGTTTTGAGTAGAGCCCCTACCTTTTGGCGAGTACACCAACTTCAAATGTATTTTTGATAGCTGGTATAGTTCTACTCAGATAAATTATCATCCCCAGTCCATATTCAACCCCACTACAGGGGCACGGACCTCTCCTTATAAGGAAGGGATTAGGCCGTAGTCTACCGCGTTGGCCTGCTGCGGGTTGGTAAACTTCACACACCCATGCAGGCGTGCAGGTTTCCTCACGAAGTTTTCCTTCTTCGATGAGTACATTAGTGTTTACAATATAACCCGTACTAAAGTTTGAAATTACCTAGTGGTACAGGACCGGGATCGAACCAGCAACCTTTCCGATCGCGGGTTACGCTTAGTAACACTTGAAAACCAATGTACCACTTTGCATATCAACTACAACTTGATTAAAATATAATTTTATTAATAAAAAATTATTTTAAAAACTGTATAAAACAATTTTATTTTACTTTTTAGTGGATTTGTTTTAGTATTTTTCTTTATTTTTTGTATTAATTTATTACATTATAGAGTAACCGAAGCCGCGGTATTGTTAGTTTAAAAAATATATATCATTTTTAACCCCCGACGCAAAAAGAGGGGTGTTAAAATTTTAATTAATCAAAATCAAGGGCATTATATATCTTACTTGTCTTTTGATGTCGATAAATTCAACAGTTTTGAAAAATCCGTTTGTATAGATATTACAAAATATAAGAGTAACGTATATACAGTGGATATAACCTCTCATTTGAATGCCAAGGTCTGGGGATCTACACCTGCCCGAGCATGGAAAAGTCTTAGTGTAATTTCGGAGCCCTTCGTAATATTTCTTTTTTATACAAGAGGAGGCAAACTGGCAAGTGGTTCACCTGATGGCAAGTGATCACCGCCGTCCGCAACACCAGAGGGTTTGCAGGCGCGTTGCCGGCCTTTAAGCGTAAGCTCGTTTCTTGAAGCTCCCCAAGTCGTATCCGCTTGGAAAAAACGCCGCTGGGAGCTCATTCACAGAACGGTGTTATGTGAATTAAATATCGACTCAATTTTCTCGGATTTCTTGCAAGTTTTCTAATGAAATATGTTTTAAAAACTATTTCTTCACCATTATATAATAACTTTCATAAAATTTTAATCATTAGTAAATATACATTTACATGTATTTATTGTAGTGATTGTTTTTATTTTACCTATATATGATATAATTCATATTCTGTATCAATTAATTTCACCTTGCCTATGTCTCCTAGTGGTCTGTTAGCTGGTGATGCTCTTGATTAAAATTATATACGTATGTACAGAGTCAAAAAAGATTTCATAATTTATCGTAACAATAAAATGAAAATTACAATAATCAATTAATCAAAATTTTTTCGCCTCTTACCTGCTTTATTAAGAGCATCTTCAAATGGCACTTTTTCAAAATCAGCATCCTTCTTTGACATAGACATTATATTAGTTTTTGTTTAAATATATTTACCAAATTAAAAAAAAGATTCGATCAATCTATTTTGTGATATGTTTCTCATCAAGATTATTTTCATTAAATAATTTTAATTTTTCACTCACGTGTTGATAAGTGGTATTTATAATGGGAAATATATTCAAGTTCAAACTATATGCTAAAAAATTACAATCATAGATATGTAATCAGTAGATTATATAGCGTAGTTAATAATTTGCTACATTTATCAAAACATTTATCCGATATCCCTTAATCATCGTGATAAAGTTATGTACAATCAGAATTACGCCATTAATTTATACTTTGAACTTAGTCCGTAGTTTGGCTGTAGCCGGTCGGACATATATCTTTATTGAATCAATTTTTTATAAAATATACATAAAAACTAAAAAATTACAATTTTTATATATATTATACAAAAAATGGTGCTCCGCCGATAACGAGGTCTAGGACCCATGCTACCGGTGGTTAGGGACCACCAGACCGTTAACAGACACGACTATCGGAATAATGATTCCATATTCCACATGGCGGTAACCTCGAAGGCAAGGTCCAAATATTTTGTTTGTTTATCTTTTTCGGAGATATATTATTATTATATTATACTAGCTGTTGTCCGCGGCTCCGCCCGCATGAACGCTGATTTTCGGCTACATGGGAAATCTCAAAACAATCATAGATTTATATAAAAAGCCTACTAATCACTTTTATTTGAGCTCTCGTACCTTAATAACGGCTACTAAAACAGGGATCAAGCTGTATCTTCAGTTCTAATGGATCGAGTTTTATTAAACATACCGCAGTATTTAAGTCGGAATAATACCTTTAAGACTGTAATAGTTTGATCAAAATCTACCCGGGTGGTTTTTGAGTGAAGCTCGAACAAACAAACATACATATTATTTGGATTCAGAAGTCCTTAATTCTATGATCTGAGCAGATTTTATTTTAATTTCTTTAATTTAAGAAAAATTACATTTAACAATTTTTTAATAGTATAGATGTAATAACTATTGTAAATAGTAATTAAAACTTTTCCTTTGAATCCCAATTTGTTTCATGTCATTCATTGTGCATAATTTGGACAATTCAACATAATTAATATATTCAGCCTCGTTTTGGTTTAATACAAAACTAGATAAGTACTTTGATAACATAAAACCAGATACCATATCGCAGGCTTAGAATAAAACTGACTTAACTAAAAATTATACATTTTTTGGACTATCATCATTACCCCGCAGAACTCAAAGACTTGTTGGACAAGAGTCTCCTCCTCAAGATTTGCCATAATCTCCACGCTCGGCAGAAGTGTTGGAGATCGCAGTAGTATTTGATTGAATAACAGGATAACGCTGATGCCCATAAACCTGGTGCTTTCCTTAGCTGGTTGTCACAGTATTTAGGGGAAGATATAGCCGGCGTCACACAGCACGTTTGGTCATGCCAAAAGAAATTAGATACTCCTTACTAATTTGTTTCATACTGGCAAGATATTCACCATCGCTAAAGCAGGTTATCTGTTAAGAAATTTGAAAATGGAACACTTTTTGAATCGTTTTTTTTTTAAATTACACAACACCTAACCAAATTGATTTTAACAATAATTGCTTTTTAATTACTAATGCTTTAAAAGTAAAAAATAAAACATGATTTTGTCATAAATGATTACGACGTTTATTTACTTGATTAGAATACAATAAGAATTTAAGAATCAGTCAAGGTAATAATTATCTATAATTATATAAGTAGATATTTATTACATAGATTAATTGATGTTATCATTATTGATTCTAACCCATGATTACCGCTAAAAAACCGCATTTGTTACTTTAAATATCGAATACAGAGATACACTTTTTTATTGGTTGCTAGAGGCCGGCATTTGGCATCTTTCAACTTAGAGAATTCATACTCTAGCTAAAGGAATATTTTCCAGAAAATCGAAAACTTAACGGAGGTCCCAACTTCATCGTACAAACGCATTTCCTTGTCACAATAAACTCAAACTGTGCACCCTGAATGCACCGTGGTGAATTATTAAGGTTTCTCGATTTTACTGCATAATTATTAAAATTAGTTACAGCACAGTTTTCTGAGAATGCAGGCGACGATCATCAGGTAGGAACACCGCCATTATAGCTGATGCTGAAACAAAAAGAAAAATATATTTACTACTAGCTTTTACCCACGGCTCATGGGAAATCCCGACACAATCATAAAGTCATGTAAAAACCATNNCTTTTACTTGACCTCTCGTACCTTAACGGCGGCTACTAAAACAGGAATCAAGCTGTATCTTCAATTCTACTCGACCGATTTTGATGAAACTTGCCGCAATAATTAAGTAAGAATAATACTTTTAAGACTGTAATAGTTTAACCAAAGTCTATATGCTTGTTTTTGCGTAAAGCCCGAACAAACAAACATCGAAGGATGTGGTTTCAGAAGCCCTTAATTAGTCGATCTGAGTAGTTTGTTTTTAAATATCTTAGATTTTTGAAAATTTGACATTTAACAATTTTATAATATAAAAAACTAGTATAGAAGATATGTATATAGATAACGGCAATGTATCCGGTATACTAACAGGCAAATATGGTTGAAAATAGAAGCCGACGTCGCAGTTCACTTATAGGAGGAGGTTTAGGATCTGAATGCACGCAAATGTACCCAAACGACCGAAAGCAAACGCGAAAGCGATCGCCATTACTCTGAAAAAAAAAATACAAATATCTATCAGGCCGGATTCTTCATAGACCATTATAAAACTCGATCGGGAATAGACAAGATTACGCAAGATCTAGTGAATAGACAAGATTACGCAAGACCTAGTGAATAGATAAATTTACGCAAGATAAGAAGAAGCAAAATTGTGACCGCTATTAACATAAAGACAGTTAAGGGGAAATCTAATAAGCCATATTTTTAACGTAGTTTGATGTTGATCAGATATTACTGAATTATTTGGCATTAGGTGTACTTTTTCGCCCAATTAATATATTTCAAAAAATTAAGACTATCTACAAGTTAGTTATTTTATTAATGCATATTTTTGCCATAAAGGTATTCTATACGTAATTTTTATTTACCTTAAATGCGTTGGGAATATAAACACCATAATAACTGTATAAAGTCCCATCACTATGAAACCCATAAGTAATTTTCACCTTGTCAAAAGCCTTGCGAAAATCTGTGTAAACAAAGTCTACTTGTTCACTCTCGGCAAAAGCAGTGCATAGAAATCTTTATATTCTAGCAGATTTGATACCGAAGATTTATTTTTCAAAAAACCATGTTGTTGGGACATTATCAGTGACTGAACAAAAGCATACAGAGGTATATAAACTAATTTTTCAAAAATTTTGGCAAATTATGATAATAAACTTATTATAATAAACTTATATGTATTAATGTATGTATAATATAAAATCTGAATGCAATTCGCCATAGCTAAACCACAAACCCATTTCACACATGATAATTAAAGAATTGAACGATATCGTCATCATCATCATCGGTCTGTGAGAGTCCAGTTCTGAACATGAGCCTCCTCCTTAAAAAGGAGGGATTTGGAATTTAAACAATATATTCATATATAAATTGGTTCGGAATAAACAAATGCACACACACATACACATGGACCATAAAAATAATACACTTCTTAGTGAGCACGCGTGTATATCATCATCATCATCATATCAGCTCACAGACGTCCACTGCTGGATATAGGCCTCCTTTAATGATGACGACACCGAGCGGCTATGAGCCGCCTGCGTCCACTGATTGCCCGCGACCTTCATCAGGTTAGTCCAACTGGTGAGGGTTCATCAGGTCACCGATCCACTTAGTCGGGGGCCACTCTTGTACATTAGGACCCCAACGTCCATCGGTTCTATGATCGTCCCCGCCCATTGCCTCTTCAGCTTTGAAATCCTTTGAGTCACATCGACGACTCTACTCCTCCTGCGGATGATCTCATAGCGGATCTTCGCAGGCAAATTCCGAATACATAACAGTGATTAATCTTTACTTACCAGCCTTATCGACTGCTGATTCAAACGGCATATTTCCAAATTCATCTTTATTATTTTCTTTCATAGTTTTCTCTTCACCAATTGTATATTTTTTGCACTTTTTTTTCGTAATCGAACATATATTCATTCGCTGGCGTAATATAATCTTTATTCGTAAGACTTATTATGTTATTAATTGGAAAATAATAAGATAGTAATAATTTTAATAGAGACATTAAATCACTGATTGATTCGTAAATGTGTTGTTATCTGATTTGTAATTACATAGATTACATTCGCATTGTTCATGTGGAGTATCGAACACAGAGAGTCGACAACGGCTGTTAACTAAGTAGCCGATAGGGAAACACTTTATGATAATATATCGTCACCACTACAGCGGCACGGACCTCCCCTGATCAGGAGGGGGATTAGGCCGTAATCTACCGCGCTCGCCTAGTGCGGGTTGGTAGACTTCACACACCCATGCGGGCATGCAGGTTCCATCACGAAGTTTTCCTTCTCCGTTATGTACATTGGTGTCTACAATGTAGACCGCACATGAATTACAAATAATAACTCAGTGGTACGGGACCGGCATTCCAACACAATTAATACGTTACGCGTGAGACCGGGGTTCGATTCCCCGCCGTAGAGCCAGGGAAAAAGGCGTGAGAGTATGTATGTATGTAATTAAAATTTATTACATACATACATACATACACTCACGCCGATATCCCATAAAGGTAGGCAGAGACCATAGTATATACTACATACATACATACAGTCACGCCTCTTTCCCATTGGGGTAGGCAGAGACCACTTCCTTCCACCTGCTACGATCGTTGAATGTAGCAGAGTAGCTATCCGCAGCCCACGTTTCGCCCCCGCGGGCAACGAGACGTGTCGGGCGGCGAACCACGACGCCACCATTTTATAAGGTTAAAAATGTTAAAGTTCCTCATTGCGTTCCCGCGGCTTAATGGAGAAGAATGGAAAAATGATGAGATAGGAAAGGTGTATTGAGCAAGGAATGTGGAATTTTGGAATAGGATTATAGGATATAGTAGTATACTATCTCGGAAGGAACAGGAAGAGACAGTAGTAGCTCGGGGGCCGCGGTCGCTTACCCGTATAATTAAGTCTATTTGCCGGACAGGCTAAAAGACTAACAGACTATCCCTGACACTTTTAATTAAATTTATTAAATTATTAAAAAATAATTTAATAAATTAAAAATTCAACATTATTAGAAGTTATTAAAAATTCAATTAAAATTGATAATAGTTAATTTATTAAAAAAATCAATATTAGCTAAATAGGGGGTTCAGACGGGGTTTGGGGACTTTTGGTCTACGTAAGCAGCACACATGCCCACATGTGTGCATGGGAGTATGAAGTCTACCAACATGCACTAGGCCAGCGTGGTAGACTACGGTCTAATTCTCCTCCTGATTAGAGAGATTCCTGACCCTCATCGTCGGGCTGAGTATAAGGAAGTTAATGATATACTCATGTCGAGTGATTTAAGGTAGATTGCATCGACATTGGAAGGATTATTAGTATCACAAATGAGATAAGTGATACCTATTTGAATTATGTCAAAAATAACAAGTTGGGTACACTTATTTTGATTAAAATCAAGGTTATAACTAGCTGTAGCCAGCAGCTCTGCCCGCATAGATTGAAATGAAATGAAACATGGTATACAGAAGGTGTTGTTAAGAAGAAAAAATAAAGAGAAGCTCTCACTCCGCCTACACAAGGCATGTAATTATTCAACAGTTACAATGTCATACATAATACATACATACACTCACGCCGA
>WUAW01004253.1:169-14234 GCA_017165845.1 Thaumetopoea pityocampa | reverse complement strand
TTCAATCAAAATCGAACAGGTAAAATTGAAGATATAATTTGATCCCTGTTTTAGTAGCCGCCGTTCAGGTACAAGAGCTCAAGTTAAAATTGTTTCGGTGCCTTTCTTATAAATAAAATATAAATCTATGATTGTTTCGGAACTTCTTATGTAGCAGTAAATCAACATTCATGCGGACGGAACCGTGGTCAAAAGCTAGTAAGAAGATAGAATTACATTTAGAGAATAATACTAGCTTTTACCCGCGGCTCTGCCCGCGTGAATGTTGATTTTCCGCTACATGGAAAATCCTGACACAATCATAGATTTATATAAAAAGCCTTAGAACCGCTTTTACTTTACCTTTGATACCTTAACGGCGACTACTAAAAGAGAGATCAAGCAGTATCTTCAATTCTACTGGACCGATTTTGATAAAAAATGCCGCAGTATTTAAGTCGGAATAGTATACCTTTAAGACTAATAATTTTACCAAAATCTACCCGCTGGTTTTTGCGTGAAGGCCAAACAAACAAATAAACAAACAAACATCGACCGATTTGGTTTCAGAAGCCCTTAATTAGTCGATCCGAGTAGTTTGTTTTTAAATATTGTTGATTTTTGAAAATTTGACATTTAACAATTTTATAATAGTAAAAATAGATTATATAATTTCAAATAAAGCTACAGTCCAGCGCTGTTAATAAGTCACATCTGATTATGTCCGAGTATTAAGTGAAAGCACTGATATTAAAACGTAATCGTAAGTAAAAAAGTCAGGGTAGATCCCGATTTCTGATAGTTTCGTAGTGATGGCATGACTATGGGTTATTCCTGTATCGGCACGAACTGGCAGAATATTTATTGCTTTCAATTTAAACGTCGATAACATCGTTATTTTTTGGAATTTAAATAGTTTTTAATCAAGAAAATTAGTTTATATCATTATATTATTTATATTAATTTTCTCATACATGCTATTAGAATGTACTCAACCTGCTGTTATTTTTTTTCGTGACGATTTAATAATGATGACTGTTTGTTAACTCCTGTGAATTAATTCAATCATTTTCTCTAAGACTACTCTTTAATAAAAATAACATACAAAAAGGGTTTTTTAATAATAAATAAATTTTAATTAATTTATTTGTAATTTAAAAACATAGATAACCTTGCAGCTAACAGAAATCTAAGTCTCCATTTATACGCTTTGCATTCCAAACTATTGACTGAACTTAAGGTATTGACAGAAGTTTTACGACAAAGTCTAGACCACTCACCGGCATGTCTATCCTCGAAAGCCCGCGTAGTCCGCCCTCTGCGCCCGCCGCCCTACTACCACGAGCAGCAAACCTCCACTGTGCCAGCTCACAACCTGGCCCCATCTGAAGTATCCTTGCGTGACTGACATCCTCTAAAGCTTCACCTACAAATTCAACTTTACTGATTCCATTTTTAAACTCACATTCCCTTTCAACCCTATCATCACGATTTACATTCGAATTTGATGTTTCTTCAATATTGTCATCGGTTATAGTAATCGTCGGTATAACTTTACTGCTATCAGTCTTGTTGATGTTATTTATGAAAGGTACACTGTGGTGCACAGATGTCATATTAAATTTTTCTTTGAGTGAATTAATCATGGCTTCCCTCGCTCTTTCATAGTTAGATTTTGCTCGAGCTTCCCTCCATTTTTTAAGTACTTTAGCTTTTGGGTTTACGCTATCAATAGTTTTACGCGTGAAGATTCTATTCAAATCTGAAGTTATTTCTCTTTTTGTATTAAAACTATCTGTATTTGTAAACTTGTCTTTAGTAGTACACTTAGTGTAGTTGTCTGACTTATCTTCGTTTTGGATGTCTATTTGTTTTTTGCAGTCCCCGTAAAGTTCCCACCATTTCACACCTACTTCATCTATAGGTGCCCGTGATCGAGGTGCATGTGGGGATTTCGGTTCACCGCTCATTATTTAATATTACTTTTAATTATAAAGGTCTGTGATTTCCTTTTTTGCTCACTATTAAAAATTGTCCCTTTACTTTAAACACATTTATATCATATTTTTATTGATTTGATCAACGTATTTCTTGCTTTCTAGTCCTAAAACAACTGAAAATAAAAATTCCTATTTCCAAAGTTGACTATATATTGCCAGTCATTCATCGAAATAATGTTCCCTTACCAAGTTTCAATACTAAACTCCTTAACATATTGTGTCTCTGTTTTATACTACAGCTTTGAGAGGGACAGAATAATAATATAGTAACTATCGTGTATAGCAAACGTGTACATGGTAGAAATTTCTTGAATGTTAACAATAGCTTTTAATCCCCCTTTATTACTGAAAGTCTATTTTTTGCGTTAGTAGGTCAGTACATGAAACATCGATTGCTAGTAGTTTTGGGGTTCCATACGGGAAATCGACAGAATTTACATTGAATAACTTGAGAATTATACCCACGTACGCTAAATAGGATATGATATAAAGAGACAAAAGTTGTGTATTTTGTGTAAAACTGGCCCTGTATAGTATATGCACTATGCCAATGCATAGGAGAAGAATTATAATTTAACGTGAACAATGAATTAATAATTCATAATATCACGTTGTTAGTCGCAATAATTTATTGCACGTTGTCAGTTCTTGATAATAGTTGTGTCAATGAATACATAAAACAGGCAATCTTCGAAGTCCTCAATAACAACTTCAAATTTGATGATTTTTTTTAATAATTTTGTTTTTTTTTATTTTATTTAAAATCAGAAACCTTTTGGAGCGGAACGGAATATTTACGAGTATATTGTTTAAATAAAATCTATGGTATATATCAAAGAATAAATAAAATCAATTTCATCTGTGTGAGGACCTACTTCACTACATAGAACCACACACCTTCAACGGATGGCGTAGCTCTTGTGTGACGACATTAGAAGTCTGAATCACGCGCATGAAGTTTAATTGCGACTTAACGTATATACAACGTCTCGACATCTACCGTCGAGGCAGTGGCAGATCCCGCCAGACATAACACCCGTCTGGTCGGAAGATCTTCCCTCTTCCGATACTGCCACTCCTGCCACAATCTGTATTTTTCTTTCTAAAAATTTCTTCATGTCTTTAGTTTAGTATAAAAAATGGTTGTTAAAAAAATTTAAACAATAATTCAATATTTAAATCATAAAAGATATGTATGCGTTACGTGTATACGTTACATATATTTATTTCTGCTTAACGTTGTATTAGAAATTTTGCTGAATCATGGTACTAGACGCACAATAGACAACCTAAAAGAACTCAAGGTCTACCGGCAGATGTTCGACCAGTTTCATATGTATATCGCATGTCCCTATTAACAACATGTATATACATAATGTCCAACTGTTGGACAAGGTGCACTCCTCTTTGAAAGCGATAGCGGCCATCGACAATGGCCACAATAAACTTAATATCGCGGACAAAACAGGAATCGCCGCGTGCAGCCAGGAGGTGCTCGCGAAGGTGGCGGCGCTGGCGTTGCAGTTGGCGGAGACGGAGGCGGAGCACGCCAATACAAAATCAAAGCCTAAATGCACCAGCCTGGAGATGGGGTTGGGAACGTAGGGCGAGGCAGGTGCCACTGTCGCGGCGGCGGTCGGTGTCGGTATACCTGTGCCCGCTGCGAGCGGCCAGCCAGCACCGAGCCGTCTACTCGGCCGAGGGCAACAGTACTCTCAAGACGGCCGAAGACACGAAGGAGGCCCTGAAGAAGGCGGTCAACCCAGCCAGCATGGAAATCTGAATGGATCACATCCGGAAGTTTGGGAACGCTGGTGTAATCGTTCAGATCACAACCAAGGAGGCGGTCAAGAGGCTGAGGAACGCGGTGTCCAACAACTTGTTCAGAGTTGCGGAGACGACAAGGAGGGGTCCGATGGTCACGATGTGCGGCGTGGAGTGGAGGCACACGTTCTAGGACGTGCTCCGCATGATCCATGACCAGAACTTTGGGCCCTTAGGGAAACTCCAGGGGCCCCTAAACGATGTTACATGAGAAGCAGACGGGACCGTCCGTAAAGGACTCCGATGTTGATGTGTGTCCCCGGCTATGCGTGAAGAGTTGCTGCGTAGGGAGAGGCTGTACATAGTTTGGCGGTGCATACAGCCGACGGACAGGGTTTCCATTTTACTAGCCGCCGTTAAAATACGAGAGCTCAAGTAAAAGTGGTTTTAGGCTTTTTGTATAAATCTATGGTCGTTTCGGTATTTTCCATGTCGCGGAAAACCGACATTCACGCGGGCGGAGCCGCGGGAAAAACTTTGATTATATAAATATACTAGCTTTTGCCCGTGGTTCTGCCCACGTGACATTCACGTTTTCTACTACGTGGGAAATCCCGACACAATCATAGATTTATATAAAAAACGTAGAACCACTTTTACTTAACCTCTCGTACCTTAGCGGCGGCTACTAAAACAGGGATCAAGCTGTATCTTCAATTCTACTGGACCGATTTTGATGCAACATGCCGCATTAATTAAGCGGGAATAGTAGCTTTAAGACTATAATATTTTAATCAAAATCTACTGGTTAGTTTTTGCGTGAAGCCCCAACAAACCAACAAACATCGACGGATTTGGATTCAGAAGCCCTTAATTAGTCGCTCTGCATAGTTTGCTTTTAAATATTTTCGATTTTTGAAAATTTGATATTTAACAATTTTATAATAGATATAAGGTACCTTGCTGTGCCGCTCGTAGTTGTTTACGAGCGTCGGTTTTAAATTTAACAACAATTATTATTAGTACAATAGGACCATTTTAATAAAACACGTTTGATATCCATCAGTATAAAGGTTTATTTGTCAAAGTAAATCGTAAGTCTTCTTTGTCATTATTAATATAACTATATACCTAATTAGTTGAACACAGTTGTCCAAGTGTTCCGTTCTGACTCTGAAAGAAATTAACAATATTGTTTAGCCGCTGTTGCAAAGTTGTTTTAATGAAATTATTTAACTTTACTACATATAATACAAAATAGAAATAAATTACTAGAGCCAAAGAAAAAACTCATGTTAACTTTAGCACATATTTGTCGCAATTGCTTGATATCCATGCAGAATGCACGTGATGCCAAGAAATTATACTGCATCACGTCAAAGTCCACAGCACNACTGTTGCAAAGTTGTTTTAATGAAATTATTTAACTTTACTACATATAATACAAAATAGAAATAAATTACTAGAGCCAAAGAAAAAACTCATGTTAACTTTAGCACATATTTGTCGCAGTTGCTTGATATCCATGCAGAATGCACGTGATGCCAAGAAATTATACTGCATCACGTCAAAGTCCACAGCACTCACGTGATAATTATAGTTAAATAATGATGAAATAAATTAACATTATGAAGTGGACACTTAGAATCGGAAAAAAACGGTATCTCAATTAATGGATGGCATAACCTAATTAAATAGATAAAACTAAATATATATAACAATGATCTAACAAACTGAATAAATATACAAAAAAAAAACAATGAGTTCTGGGGATGCCGCGCATCCTACAAAAAGCTTTTACTCATTATTTGGTGTAAGTATATGTTAATTTTATTTTTATTAAAAGTTTAATGCATCTAAAAAATTTTTAAATATGTCAAACGTTTAAACAAATCTGGAGCATATTGAGTGTTGGTTGATACGTTTTGATCTGTCAGTAAATCTGAATAAGTTAGGCTACTATAATAAGACATCAAAAGATGACAAACAGACTAGATTTAACTGCCCTGACACTAACAGTTTTCAATTAAAATTTATTTATGAGCATTTATGAAGAATCTAAACCTCCTAAAGCTTAGATGATCCAGGTAAGTAAAAAAATCACCCATCCTCTTCGTACACTTGATCAATAGAAAAATTTGCTCCCCTTCAATCTAAATCTATTATGTACTATTATAAAATTGTTAAATGTCAAATTTTCAAAAATATATTTAAAATCAAACTACTCAGAACTACTAATTAAGGGCTTCTGAAACCAAATCAGTCGATGTTTGTTTGTTTGTTCGGGCTTCACGCAAAAACAAGCGTATAGATTTTGGTTAAACTATTACAGTCTTAAAGGTACCATTCCGACTTAAATCATGCGGCATGTTACATCAAAACTGAAGATACAGCTTGATCCCTGTTTTAATAGCCGCCGTTAAGGTACGAGAGCTCAAATAAAAGTGGTTCTAAGGCTTTTCATATAAATCTATGATTGTGTCGGTATTTCTCATGTAGCGAAAAACCTTCATTCTCGCGGGCGGAGCCGCGGGCAAAAGCTAGTAGGTACTAAAACTATGCTTGTACAGACCATAATATTCATGACGACTATGCCGTTGTGTGCTGCTACAATCTGAGTCCAGAATCTCTCAACATACTTGATGGTCTTCTAAATAACTGCAATCGATTCATTATTATAAATCTTCTCAAGTATTACCACGTGTCTGCTTATAAATCTCTATTGCAATGGTTACCTTATTCATCATCGTACCTATATCAGTTTCACGCAGGACCCTTAATCTATACCGGGGGTGGGCAACTTGATTAGACTCAAGATCTGATTACTGAAGAAACCCTGTACAATCCACCAGTCACATACTTCTTGAAACTTTAAATAAATAACGTGATGGAACGGCGATTAAAAAATGATACACGTTGATACGCGCAGCAGTCGGTGATTACATTGCGCAGTCTGTTCTAACGTATTCTATACTATTATAAAATTGTTAAATATAAAATTTTGTAAATCAAAGATATTTAAAAAAAAGAACTACTCAGTTCAAAAGTCTTAAAGTTTCTCATTGCGTTTCTACGGGTTAGTGGAGAGAAAAGAAAAGAGGGTGAGATAGAAAAAGTGTGTTGAGCAAGGAATATGGAATTTGGGAAAAGGACTATAAGATATGGAATATCTCGGAAGGAGTAGGAAGAGACAGTAGTTAGTTATTTATTAATACACATTAAGTAGTTTTAACCTAGTGGTATAATCATGCATGTCGAATGTTAGATTTCAAGTACGAATCGAAAGCACGGACCTTTGACATTTCGAAATCATGTGTTGATAATTAATTATTGCCCGTTTCAAATGGTGAAAGTAAATATCGTGAAGAATCTTGTATGTCTGAGAGATTTTCTCGACTACGCGTGAAGTCTACCAACTCATATTAGTCCAGCGCGGTGGACTATTGTCTAACCTCTTTCATGATGAAAGGAAACCTGCACTCTGCAGTGGGCCATTATAGGTTAATGATGATGATAATAGGTCTCCTCTAATCATCACTATGCCGTGCGAATATGAGCCGCCTGCTTCAATTGGCAGTCGGTCCAACCGGTTGGACCGACTGCCAATTGAAGCGAAGGTCACCCCGGGGTGACCTTCGCTTTCCAGCTTGAAGCCACTTCATCAAACTTTAAAATCCAAGCAAGATTATACGTACCGCAATTTACGTATCTAGCCGACTGTAATATCAGATTTATTTATGATTCTTTAAGTTATATTGGTGCTGATTCTATTGTAACAGATCTTAACTAAATTTAGTCCCTCTGTGCCTTTTTCTAATGTCAAATATCAAAACGAGATAGCAAACATTTATAGCGAGTACAGACCTACGTCTCTGTTGAAAAAAATTTGCATTTTTGCGTATCTTTAGTCCGTATATTCCGAAGTCGCATCTATTTTTTTTTAATTTTAACGTTACTAAAAGAAACTGACAGCACCAAAATTGTAGCTATCTCGTTTTAGCGTTTGACATTAGAAAAAGATAGGGAGATACAAAATTTGGTTAAGTTCTGTTACTACAGAATCAGCACCATTGACGACTAATTGGCAGAGTGGGCAGTACTATTTAGTACCAATGAGTCCCGGGTTCAAATCCCGGCAGAGACAAACTTTGTGTGGTGAGCATGTTTGTGTCCGATTCACGGGCATATTTATCTATTTATGTATAGTATTTATCTATTTATGTATAGTATTTATCTATTGAGCCTAGATTAATGTGCGTCAATCTGTTCAGAATTAAATTTAAAAAAAATAGACGAATCTGGTTCTCCTTAACTCCTGAAACTCCGAGCATATCTTTTTCCATTCCTCAACCGACTATACTGTACCTTCTTGTGATAAAACATACATACTGATTGTATTCACTATAATACATATCATAGATGTAGTTAGACTCGATATCTCTCATTGGGGCTAGACATTAATATATGGCTTTAATAATTAATAATAACATATTAGTTTACTAGCTTCTGCCCGCGGCTTCGCCCGCGTGAATGTCGGTTTTCCGCCA
The DNA here is from genome assembly GCA_017165845.1 of Thaumetopoea pityocampa. NCBI lineage: Eukaryota > Metazoa > Arthropoda > Insecta > Lepidoptera > Notodontidae > Thaumetopoea > Thaumetopoea pityocampa. The sequence goes on along the minus strand of WUAW01004253.1, from coordinate 5,944 downwards.
CATAGAAAATCCCCAAATAATCATAGATTTATATAAAAAAGGCTTGAAACCACTTTTACTTGAGCTCTCGTACCTTAACGGTATGTACAAAAACAGAGATCAAGCTGTATCTTCAATTCTACTGGACCGATTTTTATGAAACATGCCGCAGTATTTAATTCGGAATAGTATACCTTTAAGACTGTAATAGTTTGATCAAAATCTACCCGCTGCATTTTGCGTGAAGCTCGAACAAACATCCATGGATTTGGTTTCAGAAGCCCTTAATTAGTCGATCTGAGTAGTTTTCGTTTTTAATATCTTTGATTTACAAAATTTGACAATTAACAATTTCATAATAGTATAGATAATTCAAACTGCAGACTATAACTTCCGTCGCATCCAACATCACATTTTGATTGTTTTATTGCACCCAATAATTCAAGGTAGTGTTATCTATATTAATTATGTGTTCATGTAACATTAAACCTAATCAGTATCGCAATAAAGTCATAATTTATGCGTTGCATATCGACCTTTTTCACACGACGCCGTATCAACACGAGATACCCACTTAATTATAATAAATAATAAATATAAAAGAAACTATTAATAACAGGTCACTGGATAAAAATATCATAATAAGGTACAAAGGTAGCCGAAAAGGATCACGCGGCCAGAAGATGATTTTTTTTATTATCTGAAAAAATGCAATTTATAATGCTACGAGACGCTACGCCGTAGCCGCTACGCCTCGGCGCGTTGCGTCTACTTGCAAATACTGGGTTTGCTTATAAACATAACACAAAACGGTATTTTCCAATGTTTCGAAAGTTGTCATTTTAAGACAAATATGAAATATTCACCACACAAATACATGTATAATTTGATTTATATGTATTATGTCACCAATACGCTCACAATGACGACTGATTGGTTTAGTGACTCTGGTCCCGGGTTCGAAACCCGGTAGGGATAAATTTTGTGATGAGCACGAATATTTGTACCTGAATCGTGGATGTTTATCTGTATGTATATTAGCATTTTTCTATATAAGTAAGTATATTCTTGTGTAGTAACCAAGACACAGGGAATTCTAATTTGGGGCTCAATCAATGTGTGTCTGAGAAAAGTCAATAGAATAGAATTTATTTCACAAAAAATAGTGACATGAGTTCTTATGAGTAAATTAGTTGTAAAGTTCCACCTATTTAGCTGATACAAATCAACATGTGAAGTTAGTGCCCACAATATAATAGTGCATACATACATACACTCACGCCAATATCCCATAAGGGTAGACAGAGACCATAGTACATATTACATACACACATACAGTCACGCCTCTTTCCCATTGGAGTAGGCAGAGACCACTTCCTTCCACCTGCTACGATCGTTTTTGATACGACTACGATTGAAAGAAAACCGACATTGACGCGGCGGAGCCGCAAGCAAAAGCTAGTACTATATAATTTTATACTTTAAGATTGCAGTTTTATAGATTTCATTATTCAGACATAACAAATAGGCGTCTAGACCAAGTGTTAATGAATGCATCATTGAATTATTGAAAAAAAAAACGGCATGCTTGAAAAATTGTAAACTTAAAATCTTCAAACTTAATAAATGAACTGAAATGATTGACGTGACAGAATATGATGAATGACAAGTTGAAAAATTAAATACTTTTTTGGTTTTGAATGATCAGGGTTGTCAGTATTTACAAACGCATTCGGAGGCATAGCGCTAGGATATTGGAACATGTTCGACTACGCGTTTTCTTGCTCTACCCATATCACCAATAATATAGCCAGTCATTCATGATGGAACGTATTGTGAATATTTGATGTGATCTTTAAGTTCATTTATTAACTAAGTTTGAAAATTTGAAGCTAACATTTTTTCACAGTCGAGTTATTATTTTTTTTAATAAAGTTTTTAATTTAATTTCTTTAATTTTATTTTTTTTAATCAATCAAATTATAAATACCTTTTTTAACAAATAAAAAAACTAACTTCAAAAAACCTACTCTAAAAATGCATTAAAGAGTGAAAAATAATTACGTTTTTTATTTACTTCAATATTACAATCAATTTACTAGGATAATAATAAATAATTACTTCTATTTTTGGAGTCGGTGCCAGCCTAAATAAGTTAAGACGATTCTAAGAAAGAAGAAATCACGATCCGATCACGAAATTGTTGACCCCAAATATAACAATAATTATATATTATTATCCTATTTAATTGATAGTGATATTCAAGTAAATTGAACTTTTAGAGAAGATTTTTTTTGAAGTTTATTTTGCTTATATTTAAAAAAAATACTTCTCACTTTTCAGTGAATATTGCGTTCTGTATGTAACTTGTTTATCAAATATGAGTAGACCTACCAAAAGTTCTACCTATATAAGGAAGCACCGCTTAATTGAGACGAGCGTAGAAAGGGAGAAAGCCTATCTCAAACCAGGAGATCCTCATCCATGGAAATTTCAAAAGAGACTAGTGAAATGCGTGAAAAGAGACTTTCCAAAATGCGAGCTTATAGTAAAAAAAAAGTATTAGAAAGTGAAAATATTAAAAGAAGTGCCAACCGTCTCAGATTAATTCGCAATTGTATTTCCAATGAATGCAAAATCTATCTGCCCACCATCTCAGCTTGCTCCACAACCGTCTATCCGACGAGACGGAAGATCAAGATGCTCATCATCATCTCCGTCTCAGCTTGATTCACGAGCATCTATCCGATGAGGAGCATGAGAGAAAGCCTGTCATGCAGTAGCAACGTGCCCACCGTCTGAGCATCCCATGACGATTCATTAAACTTAAACACGGCTAGGTTACTTTATTTTACGACGAAATTCCGGCGTCTACCTTCCACAATCGTAGTTCGGTAAGAAGTACCTACCTAGTCTTGGATTGTCATAAACCTACCAATATCTCAATCACTAAACATTTTTCTATTTGATTTTCAGGAGTTTCCCGGCATACTTTAGGAACTCAAGATGCAATGCACATTAAAATAAAATGGGTCCCCCGTGAGAATATCTCCTTTCCAACATATAAAGACTTTTTTTTAATTGGTATATAAATGACAAAATTATGAGGTAACAAACATAATAAAATACAACCGACTTGAGAACCTCCTCTTTTTTTTTTAAGTCGGTTAAAAACATATTAAACTGAAGTAACCAGCATCATAGCCGAGATTAATATTTTTAGACTCCGTTGGAAAATACCCTATTATTATTGCCGTTACCTTATACAAATTTGCAATTTGTTTAGATATACATAATGCAAAGCACTTTATTTTTGAAACGTCCTATAGACCAGTATAATGTAAGTAAATGACACTGTATTTTAAGAATTTTTTAAATATGTGATCGCGGATGAGGCGTGCGGCGTATCAAAACTGTTGTATCTTTGCTGCAATCTTTGCATATCTTCTTCCATCTCCCTCCTCCTCAATGGAATACTGGCGTGAGTATATTATGTACATACATATGTATCTTCAAAATCTGAAAATAAATACATAAAATATAACTGCTTGTGGCAATTATTAATAACTGAATTGTTTCGTTCAACACGTTAATACTTAAGCTTAATCTAACACTTATTTTTATCGAGTTGCGAAACACAATACGTTCATAGAAAATGCCCGAATATCGCACGTAACTTCAATTTTTCGTCAAGTTAATCAATTCTCCAATATCTTATTTACATGGAGCAAATAGGTCGAGTCGTCTGGTTAAGTTCGAACTTTGTACGTCTGGGTGGCAATGTACTCGGTCAGAGGAAAATCACCGCAGCGAAGCGCCGCCGCAGACACTGCTCCTTGGTCAGCCTCCCGTGCCAACATACATGTACATCACCGGTGGAGGGTGCTTATAGCCTACTAGCTTTTGCCCGCGGCTCCGCCCGTGTGACTGTTGATTTTCGACCACATGAGAAATCCCGAAACAATCATACATTTATATGTATAAAAAGCCATTTACCACTGTTACTTCAGCCTCGTACTTTTACAGCCGTTACTAAATTAGGGACCAAACTGTATCTTCAATTCTACGGGACCGATTTTGATGAAACATGCTGCATTGTATGAGTTGAAATAATACCTTTGAGGATGTAAAAGTTTGACTAAAATCTGTTAGCTGATTTTTGTGTGAAGCTCGAACAAACAAACAAACATTGACGAATTTGTTTCAGAAGCCCTTAATTACTAGAAATGGGTGGTTTTTAGATATCTATCTTTAATTTACAAAATTTGACATTTCACAATTTTATAACAGTATATACTCGTAGATTATCTTAGATTATTTATATAATCTGAGCCTATTTATATCATAAAATTCTTTAATGTCAAATTTTGACTGGTTTTTGAACAATTTATTGTGTTATATTTTTTATGAAACATTTTACATACACACATACACTCACGCCGGTATCCCATAAGGGTAGGCAGAGACCACAGTAGTAATATTTTACTGTGTTTTTTTTTTCAAACAGATAAATAAATAAATTATAAAAAAATCAGTATTTTTCTATAATTAAAATTATGAACAGACAGACAGAGTGTTTTTATATCGATAATCTCGATGTCTGCATTGCGTCTGAGCCCAAAAGCGACCTTGGACGCTGCCCGCTGCGACGTACTTTTTATCATTCGTGTCAGTTCAATTATTGTATCTGTTCGTCAACAGTTGTTTCATCATAAATTAGATAAGATACTTAAATTAGGTAACATCTTCCTGAATTTAATATAGGTAACACATTTGTGATAATTTAATACCGCTCACCTAAATCCTAACTAATCTATCTATCTATACTATTATAAAATTGTTAAATGTCAAATTTTCAAAAATCAAAGATATTTAAAAACAAACTACTCGGATCGACTAATTAAGGGCTTCTGAAACCAAATGCGCCGATGTTTGTTTGTTGTTTGTTTGGGCTTCACCCAAAAACCAGCGGGTAAATTTTGTTCAAACGGTTACATTCTTAAAGTTACTATTCCGACTTAAATACTGCGGCATGTTTTATCAAAATCGATCCAGTAGAATTGAAAATACGGCTTGATCCCTGTTTTAGTAGCCGCCGTTACGGTCAAGTAATAGTGGTTTAAGGCGTTTTATATAAATCTATGATTGTGTCAGGATTTCACATGTAGCGGAATACGGATATTCACGCGGGCGGAGCCGCGGGCAAAAGCTAGTATAATATTATAAATGCGAATGAGTTTGTTTGACTGTTTGTTACGCTTTAACGCCTCAACTGCTCAACTGATCATTATAAAATTTTGTACACATATTTTACGCTTACACGCTTTTATAATTAATCGAACTAAAAAATAGAAAATAATATAAGAATAAAATTATTAACGAGAAAATTAGTCATTGTGGTAAGTGTGGGGTGCTCGATACCAATTGTTATAATTTCTCACTCGTTCTACTCCGAAATGAAGAGTTAGTGTAAAAATGTAGTACAAAGCACCCCACGCTTTTACCACAATGACATTAATTTTCTCGGTAATCTTTTTATTCTTATATTAGGAACTATTTTTTACTTTTTAACTCAATTAACTATAAAAGTGGTTTTTTTAGTTTTTTAAACTATAATTTATTTTTCATTTTTTAGTTCGATCGATTAAAAAAAATTATTAAATTATTTATTATAAAACATTTTTTTATTATAAAAAATTTATTAAATTATTGACGGGCCTCGTGACGTGTCGGTAGTGATGTCGACTGCCATTCACGAGGTCGCGGGTTCGATCCCCGCACAGGACAATTATTTGT
>WUAW01004250.1:12839-24122 GCA_017165845.1 Thaumetopoea pityocampa | reverse complement strand
GAACTTTACCTTAGTATTACACTAAGTGAAAATAAAATATCTAGAAAATTATAGTGTCCTTGGTTTGGTATGTCATATCTTTATAAATACAGTAAATAAGGTTAATATTTCATTTAAATAAATTAATACATACCACTCGAAATAGGATCCATGATAAAAACTTTTGAAACACTAACAAAAACCGTCACAGTAGTATGTTTGGTGAAGCACTTAGAACACCTTGAACGCATCCGCCGCCGAACAAGTCAAACTTTGGACTGAGATAATACATACAGCGGTCGCGGGGGAGAGTGAGCGGGGCGCGGAAACAACGAACCGGTTATTCAGCTGAGCAGCCAAAAAAATTTTGACTCAATTGTTCATAAATTCCATTTTTGAACACTTTTGAATTTCGACCAACTTTTATCGATTTTTCGCCTGTGTGCGCCGTAAGTGAGAACGGACGAGGTCTTATAAGACACCAGTTTTATGACATTTGATTTGTTGATTTCGTTTACATCTGACCTATGTTATCTATTATCTATACTATTAAAAAGTCAATGTTTGTACATTAAAGATATTTCAAAAATCTAGTTCGGATCCGACTAATTAGGGCCTTATGAAATCGAAACCATTTTCTGTTCCTTCGCGCCGGTTTATTTGTTCGAGCTTCACGCAAAAACCAATGGGTATATTTTGTTCAGACTATTGCAGTCTTTAAAGTACTATTCCATCTTAAATACTGCAAAATATTTCATTAAAATTGTTCAAGAAAACTGAAGATACAGCCTGATCTCCGCTTCAATGGCCACCATTACAGTATGAGAGGTCATACAAAAATGGTTTTTGACTTTTTATTTTACAGTTATTATTGCTCATAAATTATTTTGGAAGAGCCGTTATCATAATTATAATTGATTTCTTATTATTTTATATTTAAAACGAATAAAACACAAAATATTACGTCTTATGGCCAAATCATCTAAAAACAAACAAACATTTTTGAAAAAAAGTGCTTGAACGTTATTTCTTCCTGGCTGCGCCCTAACGTAACATATTTATTATTATATTTGTATTTATAAGAATTATTTTCATAACGCTCACACGCATTGACACGCATCATACGGGACGCACGTATACTTTCTCTCCCTCTATACTATTGTCCTGTTAAGTGTTCTTAACAGTATATTGCAGCTATTTGTATTTAACAGCAGAGCTGACTTTTTTAATTTGGTAAAGTGGTAAATATTTTTATTATGATATTATTATCAGCCTGTTTAAATTCATATTTGATCATATGCCCTACAAAAAGAAGTACTTGTCTTTACGTTCAGCAGGTGGCTTAGAAATCACACTCCAAGTAGACGAGTAGACGTTCCTTGAGTCTCATGATAATGCGGACGCTCATTAAATTAGATTCATTTGTTTGAAAATAAATTAATTCCATGATCGTATGTTTCTTGACCAGACAACCTATAACGGATGTTATCCACGGGGAAAAAAGCAGTACTCTAATTAAGAAAATGCGTTTTCTTGAAATATTTAGTAAGTTTATGAGAATATGTGTGTGCTCATACAATATCTATTATATTTATTTAAAGAGTGATGTTCTTAGAACAATATCATAATTTCCTTGAATAATTTGTTATAACCAAAGAAAACCCACAAACCAACTTTAGAAATAAATAAAAAATATCTTAATTTAAAAAGAGCTAAATATCTTTTGGAACTAGAATAGTAACTGTTCTTGGAAGAAGATAAATTTTCTATGATCAAGTATATTTTTTTCTTTCTGAGAGAACATATTCGTTTCAATATCTACTCGTATGAGAGCACATATTCTTGATTAAATGTAAAATACTTTCATACAAGAAAAGAAGAAGAAATAAAATAGCCTAGTTTAAAGAAATCGATTTTACCCGTGCAGACTGTGCAGACTCTCCCTTTCTCGACCTAATGTCATCCCGACATTTGTGTCAGGGTCTACTGTTTCTTGCAGGGGATGCGGCTGTAGGACGCGTTAAGATGACCGATTGCCATCTGACGTCATCCCAGTAACGATCAGTGTTGTTGAGACACTAATCGGGACATACTATTATACGGGCTTTCTGAAATACGGAGAAGCTATGGTAATGTTAATATGCCAGCCGGGGATTGAACCCGAGACGTACCTGTTCTCAGATTTGGAATAAACCTTATTCAGTGGGCTATCAAAAGTTTTTCGTCCTCCTATCTTTGATCAAATCTTGATTATAGGATAAATTGGAATGTAATTTAGTATGTATTATAAATTAAAATGATACTAGGATATCAATGTAAAATTTAAAGCAGAGCGTCTAGTCCACCGATACTCAAAGTGGTCTATATCGACCCCCAGGGGTCGATGATGACCTATAAGGGGTCCATGACAGCCGTCTAAATAGAACACATTAGAACTTGATGGTATGTATAACACATTAAGATATGATGAATTTCCAAAAATTCAGTATTAGCTAAGCAGGGAGGGGATCCAAACAAAAGCGAAAAAATGCAAGTGGTCTACGAGACAAAAAAGTTTGGGGACCCCTGGTCTAGTCAATATTAACATCAAGATATTTCATATTTCCTCTTTTACAAAAATCAGACTGTTATAGACTGATGTTTCTGAGTTACAATTATGTTAATAAGTTCCCATTTGAAGGCAACAATTACTCATTTGACAACTTACCAATCAGTCGTTAAAATCGTCTGTAGGCAGTGATCCCGCTTTCTATAATAACGAGACCCGGGTTCGAATCCTGGTAGGGACAAACTTGTGTGATGAGCACAAGTGTTTGTATCCGAGTCATGGACGTATTTATCTATTTATGTGTAGTGTTTATCTATATAAGTATGTATCATATATCGTTGTCTAGTACCCAAGATACAGGGAATCCTAGTTTGGGACTAGATCAATGTGTTTGAAGTGTCCAGATTATCATTATTATTATTATTATTTATTATCATCATCATTATCCCCAGTCCATATCGTACTACAGGGGCACGGACCTCCCCTGATAAGGAGGGGGATTAAGCCGTAGTCTACCGTGCTGGCCTAGTGCGGGTTGGTAGACTTCACATACCTATATGAGCATGCAGGTTTCCTCACGAAGTTTTCCTTCTCCATTAAGTACATTGGTGTCTACAATGTAGACCGTACATGAATTACAAATAATGAGTCAGTGGTACGGGACCGGGATCGAACCCGCGACCCTTCGATCGTAAGCCGTGTCTAAAACCACTAATGCACAATTATTATTATTATTTAGTTTTATTTACATGATAATGACCATTGTCATCCATTCTACTCACCCACTGCAGGTCACGCGTCTCCTCCGATAGGCTATAGTCTGGGTTAGGCCACTACGCTGGTCTAATGTGTCTTGGCAGACTTCATAATCCATCAAGTAAAACCTTTAGGCATGTCGGTTTCCTCACAATGTTTTCTTTCGCCGTTTTAGGCGAATGATGAACGATATGAACGATAACAGGAATTTATTCAAATTATATTTTATAAGGGTTACCTGTCTCCTGTAATCCAATATCTTGCTTGTAAGTGCTATCACGAAGTATTGGACGGTTCATGATAAATTACTCCAAGTATACACATTTAGAAGATCCTTAGGACCAATTTGGCGGCTAATGGGGCAGGGAGCGTTTTGCGGACGGTGACCTTAACGCTCAGCCGTTACGGAATGATGCCGCTGAGTACGCCAAAGTTTCGAACTAAGATATCTTTTATTGAATGAGTTTCAGAACAAAATTATATAATAATACATTCACAGGTCAAAGCTTTTAATATAAATAATTTACTCGTATTAATCGATATCAAATTTCGTGTATACAACTATGGAGCGTTACTATATCTATTCTATACTTTAATAAAGTTCTTAAATGTTAAATTTTCAAAAATCAAAGATATTTAAAAACAAACTTCTGAGACCAAATCCGTCGATATATGTTTGTTCGGGCTTCACGCAAAAACCACTAGGTACATTTTGGTTAAACTGTTATAGTCTTAAAGGTACTATTCCGATTTAAATATTGCGGCATGTTATATCAAAATCGGTCCTGTAGAATTGTAGATACAGCTTGATCCCTGTTTCAATAGCTGCCGTTAAGGTACGAGAGGTCAAGTAAAATTATTCCTTATAAATCTATAATTGTGTTGGGATTTCCCATGTAGTCGAAGAAAACAGACATTCACGTGGGTGGATCCACGGGTAAAAGCTAGTTGTTGAATAAAAATTGACTTTAGATGTATTCACAAGATACGATTTAAAAAAGATACGATTATTTATATTATTTTATATTCGTAAGGATACGATTTAAAATAGCACAAAATAAACACTCTTCTGTTCTGCTGACTATCCGCTGCAACGCTTGGGAATAATCCTCTTCAACTAACGTCTCTTACTTGACTTTATTAGAACACTGCAAAAACTCAGTTGCAACATATAATACCAATTTAATAAGACGATATATTTAAATTTACAAAGAGGTGTTCTAAATCATTATCATGTTTCCTAATATATGTACTAGGTATAATATTTTTATTTTTAACATAATTTTCTCTTAATCAAATAGTACATTTTTAATTTGCAATCTACTATTTTTACACCTTAGTATTCTTTATTTCAGACTAACAAGATATTTTATTCAATAAAACTTATTTTTTTTAATAATAAATCTTTGTGTTTTGTTTATGCATGCAACAGAATCTGTATTTTCAAAAAGGTTTATCATCTCTTTCTTTCATTGTAGTTTTATCCCAACAACCGTCTCGTCGTCAAGCATCGCAAGACATCAAAGGGAACTTACAGTTTCGCGTGACTTAAAACGCCGAAAGCCATATAATATCGTTATAAAAAATAATTTCAACGCAAACATAATCGCAGATGGTACTAACAATGGAATAACAAATTAAGTCATTCGTATTTACATGTTTTAATTAAAACCGTCCGCCGTGCTACACACCTAGTAAAGTTTGCCTTACCTATTAACTTATTTGATTAAGGTCCAGTTTCCTTGGACGCTCAGCTCGTTTATAATTCAATATCGGTCACATACCGACCCTAGGGCCCACTACGGCTAGGGTTGCCACAACACAGTAGCAATATTAACAGGATTATATGGTCTATAGATCTAATATATCCACCACCTAAGCTTTCTAATAATCTTTATTTATTTCAATTTAGAATATTCCCTTCCCCAATGATCAATTGGCATCAAGAAGGAAAGAAAGAAACATTTGAACATTTATGTGCAGAGGTTCTCGGGATTAAACAATTCTACTCTGTGAGTCACATACATACATACACTCACGCCGGTATCCCATAAGTGTAGGCAGAGACGACAGTTCGCCACGTACTAGGATTTTGACACACCTCTCTCGCCTCATCTACATACATCCATAGATCTTTTCAAACGCTTTCGTCGATTAAGGATGCTACAAACATGACCTTTTTTGAAACAAATCTGTGAGTCATTTAATAAATTAATAATAAGTAACATATAAACCTAGCCCCATCCTCAGTACATATTGTTCCTACTACAGGGAATAGGGATATATAGGGATCTCCCCTCATCAGGAAGGAAGATTAGGCCATAGTCTATCGGGCTGATCCAGTGCAAGTTGGTAGACTTCACACACCCATTACGGGCATGCAGGTTTCTTCACGAAATTTTCTTTCTCCGTTGAGTACATTGGTATCTATGATATATGAACTGTCAATACAGAGGTAATGAATAAATTATTTAAAGCCTTTGATTCCACGAAGTCAGGGCAAACAATATTATTTCGTTTTATTATGCAAATGTCATAGCGTAATTTGTAAAATTACTGCAGTAACTGACTCAGTTATGTGAACATTTCGATTATCGAAATGTTTTTATCGATATGTCGTATCGATAGTTACCAATTATATTTGATGGAGCTGTGAATAATTATTAATACGGATTTTAAGTGGTTGACATGAACAATTTTTTGTGTACTCGGTATGTTGTAATATAAGCTTTTAAAATGAACCACACTTACATAAGGGGTAATCAGAGATATTTGATATAGATTTATTTATTTATTTATAACATGCACAATAGATCACAATCAAAGTTATCATTATAAATTCTTAAATTAATAATAAGAGTCTAGACCCTTAGTTCCCAAAGTGGTTCAAGTGGACCCCAAGAGGTCCACGAGAGACTCGACGGGGGTCTACGTTGGCGTACGCAAATTTCCATAGTTAGATCTAATCTTCACATTTTTGTCGAGTTTTGGGAATATGGTAGAAATGTAGCTGCAGGGGGTCCACCGGAACCAGCTAAATTAAAAAAGTGATTTATGAGAAAAAAGTCTGAGAACCTCTGGTCTAGACCACAAAGGTGCACACAGATAGAGGACAAGCACAAGGCAGTGGGTATAGAATACTATTTATACAACGTATATAAACATCTTCACTACCAGGGGACGGTGAGCGATACCGTCCCCTGAAGAGTAACGGTAGAGCTGATTAGTAACGGGCATAATATTAAGCTATTTCATAATATAAAACAAATTCGTAATATAGAGAACTTTGACAGAAATCTGGCTGCTTCCCCACACGCATAAAATAATATTTTACACTAGCTATAGCCCGCGGCTCCACCCGTTTGAATGTCGGTTTTCTACTACAGACGAAATCACGAATCAATCATACAATACCATAGATTCACATAAAAAAGTCACAGAACCACTTTTAGTTGAGCTCTCGTATCTTAACGGTGGCTACTAAAACAGGGATCAAGCTGTATCTTCAATTCTACTTGACCGATTTTGACGAAACATGCTGCATTATTTAAGTCGGAATAGTATCTTTATGACTGTAATAGTTTGATCAAATACTACTTGCTGATTTTTGTGTGAAGCTCGAACAAAAAAACAAACAAACATCGATGGATTTGGTTTCAGAAGCCCTTAACTAGTCGATCTGAGTAGTTCTTTTTCTTTTCAAATATCTTTGATGTAAAAAATTTTACCTTTAACAATTTTATAATAGTGTAGACATAAAATAGTAAACATTATTATATAGGATAACGCTATTTAAGGATATCCTTAAAATTTTATCTAAAGATTAAGTGCTTAGACTCAAATTTGTCCAGTTTTTTGATGCAATATTTAATTAATATGCATCATATAAAAGACGAACTATGGGACTGTAATAAGAAATTATTGTTTAAATATACTCAGAGAGTCTTTTTGTTAAATTTAATGTACAAACCCAATTATGGTAAACATAATTTAAGGCAGCCTTCCCAATGGACCGCGTCGTTAAAGGTTGGGGCGACCAAACCTCGCTTCAATTCCCAAACAATAGTCGTTAACAAAAAAAAATATCATTTGTATGTATAGTAACAGAATGTATAATACAACAGATACTACAATTACTGTTTTATTAATTTGTAGTAGAAAAGTGGGCGAAAAGTGTGCTACGGATAGCCACTTTGCTGCATTAAGCGATTATAGCAAGTGGAAAGAAGTGGTCTCTGCCTAACCCGGTGCTTCGGTATTCTTCCGTATCCCCGCATGTCAGCCGGGAGATCGGGGTTCGATTCCCCGCCGGAGAGCCAGGGAAAAAGGCGTGTCTGTATTCATGCATTTCTGGTAGAGGCGAATCTATCTATCTATCTATACTATACTGTTATAAAATTGTTAAATGTCAAATTTACAAAAATCAAAGATATTTAAAAACAAACTACTCAGATCGACTAATTAAGGGTTTTAGAAACCAAATCCATCGATGTTTATTTGTTTGTTTGTTCGGGCTTCACGCAAAAGCTAGCGGGTAGATTTTGGTTAAACTATTACAGTCTTAAAGGTACTATTCCGACTTAAATAATACAGCATGTTTCATCAAAATCAGCCCTGTAGAATTGAAGATACAGTTTGATCCCTGTTGTAGTGGTCGCCAGGTACGAGAGGTCAAGTAAAAGTGGTTCTATGGCGTTTTATATAAATGTATGATTCTGTCGAAATTTCCCATGTAGCGGACATTCACGCGGGCGGCGTTTTGATTCTCATTGATAATGATTCGTTACTTCTTTCGAGAACTGATTGCGATAGAGCCTACTCATATCCGTTACGGAATCTGAGTGGGAATCAAATTCGGGAAACGCCCCCACATATTTTGTAGACATGATGCGAGATTTAACTTTCGGAAATCCCAGAATTATTAATAATGGTGGTAATTTTGCTGCAACATAACTTACGTTTCTAATTCTAATGCCTGTCTTTTTATAATGCCAAACGTCAAAAAGAGATGGCAATAGTTTTGGCGCTGTCAGTTTAGTTTAGACACGTCAAAATTAAGTTCTATATATAAATTTAAACGTGACCTCGGAGCATGACAAAAACGAAACACTACACAGTGATCCAATCGAATTCCAGCGCGACCGGTCCACGGCCACCCGCATCCAGCGAGACCCGGCGGTCCGCACCAGGTCGTCGGTCCATCTCGCACTAGCAAGCGCGGTGTGGGACGGCCACCTACGATATTCTGATTGCCTCCTTTAAAAAGTATAAGGCAGCCTCAAATAGCCAAAGAGAAGAGATTGTACAACTGAATTGAGTTCTGCTGTATCACACCTACGATATCACAGGGTTCATATACTACATATTAGACCAACAAAATTGCATGTATAGAATTGTTAATCCATAAAGGCCATTGTTGAATGCAATGCTACACCGTGCACCGTTCAATGCTAGTTCTATTTGTGGATCAGGCTTTATTATTCATCGAAGCACGGTGTAGCTTGGCACACACTGCTATTACAGTTCAACTGTTGACACAGTTGAAACCTTACTTAGTACTTTCGCTAAACATACTATACTAATTGTTGTAACTAAAAGTAAAACTAACTAAATTTAAATTTCAGTGTTGCACACCTCTGTATTTTCTTAGTATCTTCTATCCGTGCTGTCTCCGCCCTTCCGCTTGTACTACTCTCAATCAAACAAACAAAAACTACGTGTTAAGAAAGTTCTCTAGTATTTAATTTAAATACTATACTATTAAATGATGCTATTGCGGGGTGATCTCAGTAACACCCAGATTAGGGAAAATTTCGATAGTATTATTTAAAAACTTTGCTCCGCACGGGCTGTTACGGTACGATGGAACAGTATAAATAAAATGCTCTGGTAAAGGAACAATGATAATGAATCATAGAAATGGCGAAACTGACAGAAACAAAATATAAAATTGACAATAGTGCCGATTCTGTTGTAACAGAACTTGAATAAATTTGGTCTCTCCCTATCTTTTTCTAATGTCAAACGCCAAAACGAGATAGCAAACATTTATAGCGAGTACCGATCTACGTTTCTGTCAAACGGTTCAAAAAAATTTGCGTTTTTTAATATCTTTAGTCTGTGTGTTCCGAAATCGCGTCTAAATCTTTTAATTTTGACGTTTCTAAACGAAACTGACAGCACCAAAATTGTAGCTATCTCGTTTTGGCGTTTGATATTAGAAAAACATAGGGATGGACTAAATTTACTTAAGTTCTGTTACAACAGAATCAGCACCAATATCACTTAAAATTTAGAAACAAATAGGAAGTTTACCAAAGAGATTAAAAAAGATGTTGCAGAATCTGCAACACGGACATTGAACAGAATATCACCAAATCCGTGACATTTACCCAAAGTACGACTAATAGAACAAACCTTCGTTTCACGTAGTGGCAGGCAGACCAGAAATAAATCTTTGCCATATTTCAATTGATGATTTCAATAACACATATACCAGAAAAAAAAAATATTTTCAAAGTTAGCTATTCGTAGAAACTGAATATGATATCACCAAATCTGTATGCTCAAAGTACGAGCGATAGAACAAACCTTAGTTTTATGCATTGACAAGCAGACCAAAAGCTAGACTTTGCGATATTTCTATTGATACTTAAGAGGAAATATAAATAAAAGCAATGTGTTGTGTGCATTTACCTCGTACGTCGAACGACTGCAACTGCCAGTACTCTGCCAAACGCGGAAATTATTGGAAAAAGTCATGAATGAATGTTATTCAATGACTTTTTCAGAGGTGGTGAGGCAGTGAACAGGCCAGTGCGCTATTGTAGTATATTTTCAGTTGTTACTAGCTTTTGCTCGCGGCTCCGCGCGTGAATGTTGGTTATCCCCTACATGACAATTCCCGACACAATCATAGATTTTTATAGAAAGCCCTAGATCCACTTTTAATTGACCTCTCGGACCTTAACGGCGGCTACTAAAACAGGGATCAAGCTGTATCTTCAATTCTACTATATCGATTTTAATGAAACGTATCGCAGTATTTAAATCGGAATAGTACCTTTATTAAGACTGTGATAGTTTAATGAAAATCAGCCCGCTGGTTTTTGCGTGAAGACCGAACAAACAAACATCGACGGATTTGGTTTCAGAATCCCTTAATTACTCGATCTGATTAGTTTCTTTTTAAATATCTATGATTTTTGAAAATTTGACATTTAACAATTCTATAATAGTATAGATGAGAGCTACGAGGTGTAACTGGGTACCACCGTATTGCTTAAGGACGAAAGTTATATAATATGGTCGTTTTGCGTGAAAGTTTCACTACCCCTTTCATCAACTCACTTCGTAGAAATCCCTGCCATCTGTACGAAGTGATTTGCTTATACGATCATAATATGTGCAGCCGAAGTCTGGAAGTCTTCCTGCATCAGTAATTCCCTCCGATTATGATCTTAGGTGTTTTAAGAAAAGACATAATAGGTTTTTGGTAAGCTAAGTACGTTTTAACACACTAGATTACATCGCCACTTACCATTAGGTAAGACAGTAATCCGGTACTGGCTTAAATGTGGTAAAAAAAGTTTTCATTGTGAGCCATCATGAGACTTTCACACAAAAAAAAAACAATGATGATGATGACGCAAAAGACGATCACGGAAAATAATGATCTAGTTACTTCAAATTATAGACAACAAACAAATTATAGAAAAAAATCATATATGATAATATATGGCGACATATGGTATCGCCGACAAGCTGTTGCTTGGCGATGTATTCTTTTTTGATATCATCATCATCATCATCATCATCCACCTCAAAAAGAAGGGATTTGCCATAATCTCCATGCTTGGCAGGTATTTTGGAGAGTGCAGTAGATTTAAATTTAATAACACGATAACCCTGCTGCCCATCATCCTGGTACAACCCTCAGCTGGTCCTCACAGCATCCACGGGAAGAGATAGTGACGCTATTATTAAGCCGGCGCCACACA
>WUAW01004249.1:27175-41371 GCA_017165845.1 Thaumetopoea pityocampa | reverse complement strand
ATGAAACATGCCGCAGTATTTAAGTCGGAATAGTATCTTTAAGACTGTAATAGTTTGACCAAAATCTACCTATTAGTGTTTATGTGAAGCTCAAACAAACAAACATCGACGGATTTGGTTTCAGAAGCCCTTAATTAGTCGATCGGATTAGTTTAACAATTTTATAATTATATAAATCATCGTAACTCAAGTTAGGTTCTGTTATTTCAAGGGACATAACACTGCGACAAATCTAATTAACTGACCACAATCTGACGTCATCATCGTGAGCCCCTGCAAATATTTGAATTTTGAAAAACCAATAAAATAATGGCTCCAGCTTTTCTAAACGCGAAATATTTTGAGTTTGTATTTCCGTAACATTATGTGAAATAGTGTTTCTTACGCAAGAAATATTAGCTGCGATTGAAGTGAAAATCTTAATCGGTACCTTTAGAAAATCACCTTATCCATTAATAAATAAATTATAGACATATACCCGGATTATGATTGAAATAAATATTCGCATTCAATTATCACAAATGTAGCCATAAAACTTTTAAAGTTGATCATGTTAGATTATAAACTGAGAACTGAATCTCGTAAATTAACGTTTTTATTTCCGAATTTGACACACAGAATAGAGAAATCGCTCCATTTATAATCTTCATGCATAACAAATGGTTCATCGAAATAAATTACATGTTAAATTTAACCGTTAATAGAGTAACAAAACTATAGACACACACACGAGTTATCCCATTGATTGTGCAGAATCAAGAAACGCTGAGGTAAATAAGTTCTTAAGCATTAACGATGTTATCTGTACTATAATAAATTTGTTAAATGTCGAATTTTCAAAAATCAATGATATTTAAAAACAAATTACTCAGATCGACTAATTAAGGGCTTCTAAAGCCAATTCCGTTGATGTCTTTGTTTGTTGGTTTGTTCGGACTTCATGCAAAAACCAGCTGTTAGATTTTGGTTAAAGTATTACAGTCTTAAATGTACTGTTCCGACTTAAATACTGCGGCATGGTTCATCAAAATCGGTTCAGTAGAATTGAAGATACAGCTTGATTCCTGTTTTAATAGCTGCCGTTAAGGTACTAGAAGTCAAGTAAAAGTGCTTCTAAGACTTTTTATATAAATCTATGACTGTGTCGGGATTTGCCATGTAGCGGAAAACTAAATTTAAGCGGGCGGAGCCGCGGACAAAATCTAGTGAGGAATAAAATAATAATTTATTCTTCACTAGATTTATTTCTCACAACAACCTAGTACCACAAAATAAATAACTTAGGGCTAAGTTGACAATATTGGTTGTAGAAAGAAAAAGCCTGTGGTAAAAAAAGCCTGTGGTAGGTTTAGTACAAACCTGTGGTACAGATCACGGGGTTTCTACTCGTAAAAACGCAACAGAAGTACCATAGCCAAAAATGAAATGGAAGAATGAAATGAAAGATTATGATTATATTCAAATTTTATTCCTTTACTTTATAAATAAATTTTTGATCATATTGTATTTGATGACTATTAATAAAATGCATTGATTCTGTCTGATAATTTATTTAACTCGGAATAAAGTCCGATAAGTTTCCATCAAGCATAGAAGAAATCTAGGATTGATCTTTGCTGTGTAGATTAGTGCAAGTACGACTTTTCTTGTCAATATTGGTGCTAATTCTGCTGTAACAGAATTTAACTAAATTTAGTCGCTCCCTATATTTTCCTAATGTCAAATGCCAAAATGAGATAGCAAATATTTCTAGCGAGTACCGATCTACATTTCTGTTCAAAAAAATGTGTTTGTATTTTTAAACCGTATGTTCCGCGCTCCCGTCTAAATCTTTTAATTTTGACGTGTCTAAATGAAACTGACAACACAAAAATTGTAGGTATCTCGTTTTCGCGTTTGATATTAGAAAATGATAGGTAGAGACTAAATTTAGTTAAGTTCTGTTACCGCAGAATTAGCACACTGTTTCACACTTGCGTAGAACTTTACCCGCAGCACCTGTATAGGTATTTATTTTCCTTTAATGTAAGTGTATTTATTTGTATCGGGGCAATAACATTATAATCATTTGTTGACGATATTTTATTATATTTTAAAAGATTTTATTATTTATTTACCTACAGCTGAAAATGGAAATCATGATTTTTATGTACGCAACAAGCGCATTTGTAAATAAAACTGTGTAGGGAGTTATATCGCGCCTTATGTACCGGCAAATTTCTGCATTACCGTCGTCTCGAAATCAGTAAAAAATGAATAAAGATACATCGCGTAAGACTGTAGATGGAGTTCAGTAATTGGAGAAGTACATGAAGAAGGAAAACGTTAATAATTCACCATATGATTATGATACAGAAGCTCAATATATACCCACGATGTGTAAACTTTCGTCTGTATGAAAGGTCTGGAGATAAACATAATGCTGTTATAACAAATTATATTACCATATATATTATATGCTGTTATAACATATTATATAACATATTATATTACCTCCAGAGGTCAACAAAGACGTAACTGTAGTTAGAAATGTTAATCTTTCGAACTGAGTCGCCTTTTACCAGTTGTCAAAAATACATTTGCACTTGATAAAAGGTCTACTCAAAACCGAGAAAAGTGGTCCACGACTTAAAAAAGTTTCAAGTAAAAAATAAGATGTTTCATCTAGATAGATGAGAGAATTTGTAAGAATTTACCATTTTACGTCATTTTCGTCACTTTTTTGCCATTTTACGTCTCCTTCTTTAAACAAAAGTGTGCAAAATATATTATTTACTTTCTCTTGGCCGCGAGTCCGCCCGCGTGAATGTCGGTTTTCCGTTACATGGGAAATTCCGAAACAATCATAGATTTATATTAAAAAAAAAACAAAGAACCACTTACTTGAGCTCTCGTACCTTAACGGCGGCTATTAAAACAGGGATCAATCTGTATCTTCAGTTCTACTAAACCGATTTTCATGAAACATTCCGTAGTATTTAAGTCTGAATAATACCTTATAACAGTTTTACTGAAGACTATAATAGTGTGATTAAAATCTGCACCCTTATTTTTGCGTGAAGCTCGAACAAATAAACAAGCATCGACGGATCTTGTTTCAGAAGCCCTTAATTCGTCGATCTGAGTAGTTTTTTTTTTAGATATCCTTAATTTACAAAATTTGACATTTAACAATTTTATAATAGTATAGATTGCCTACCTACTTTAAGCAGTTTTACCTTTACTTTTACTACATCTACTAACTTTGTTATGTCCATTAGCCGGAACGATTGTCGTAATTATCCTACAATTACGATATGATTTCATGAGAGCGCCACTTTGTTAAAATCACCACGATAAACCGGTCATGTTTTAATAGTGTGTTTTTACAGTAATAACTCGTCCCCATCGTTTTGTCATCGATATAATGGCATCGGCGTTACGGTATCAGCTATAAATAGTTCCATTTTAATATCGTGTTTTATATGAATTATCATATTATTATTATATCCAAGAAACTAGTATACATTTTATCTACACATATGTATAACAAAATTGCAGCGAGGCAAAAAAATTTCATTACATATCTATTATCTATCTATACATATATGTATAATTACTTGTCCTGACTGACTGACTGACTGATTCATCAACAGAGCCTCAGTGTTATAAGAAAATTCCATGGAAATATTATACGTATGTGATGTAACTTAGATATTTATTATCTGTACTGTGCCTTTATGTAAAATTTAATAATATTCGAGACACGTATTTACATCATCATCATCCCCAGTCCATATCGTCCTCACTACAGTGGCACGGACCTCCCCTGATCAGGAGGGGCATTAGGCCGTAGTCTGTCATGATGGCCTACTGCTGATTGGTAGACTTCACACACCCATGCGGGTTTCCACACGAACCTTCTCCATAGAGTATATTGGTGTCTATAATGTAGATCGTACGTAAATTAGAAATAACTCAGTGGTACGGGGCCGGGATCGAACCTGCGACTTTTCGATCGTGAGTCGTGTCTATAATTATTACACCACCAATGTATACCAATGTGTTTACTTCAAATGCATCGATAGCGAATGTCAAGTAAGTCTGACCAATTTTTCAATTTTATTGTATCTACATATAAAAATTTTGACCCCTTAGAACATTGATATCCAAAGTGGTCTATATCAACCCCAGGGATTGACGATAAAATTTAAATCTTTCAAAATGTATAGCACTTTACCAGTTGTTAAAAACATATTTGAAGTTAATGAATTTATAAAATTCAATATTATTGGGTAGTCCCTCTGTCATGTCTACCAAAAATCTAACAAGTGGTCTAATATAACAAGTGGTCTAAGGAACAAACAAGATTGGGGACTTCAGCCTTAGGTTAAGGATATTATGGTCTTTTCTTTAAAATAGGAAATAAATCGATCTTTAATAATTCAGTCTATGTGCGTATCTAAAGTCAGTAAGGAATTTCCCTTTTATTTATAATAGCCATCCTTTTGAATATAGAAAATAATATTAACCTATAATTTTAAAAATAATTTATTACCTATACACTATACAAACTATGTGTGTGCAGCAATAGAGGGCATTTATATTACGAAAATAAATCTCCATATATTTTATGAATTGTATTTATTATATTTCATAAAAATATTTTTTTTTTAATCACACAATAACCCAACACAATAATCTTGCACAATTTATCTCGTAGGTACAATGAAAACAATAGAACAATTCCAACTGAGTATTAAAAAATATCGAACATAAAAATGGCGACGCAAATTGCTATTGGCAAAAGAAATAATATCTGGCATTAAAATAACAACAATTAATGAATGTTACAATGCGTATCAACTGATAAGAGACCCAATTAGCAAGACAGTATGGCTGCTCCGGCTTATTGCCATTTTTACTTATTCTATAGGTGTGTAGTACTTACACAATATCGTTCAGTCCAATTAAACACGGAATTATTATTTAAAACCGTTGGTACATAAAATTGTCTTATTTTGAAAAAAGTTTTTTTTTTCTAATACTATGTAATTAATTATACTAACTTTAACTCATGGCTAATCCGCACTTCGAAGTAAAGAAATTTCAGGCATTATATAAATGCTCTGTATTCCATTAAGTGCAAAGAGAAATAACAACTCCATACTAAAAAATCAAAAATCAAAACTAATGT
Source organism: Thaumetopoea pityocampa (assembly GCA_017165845.1). Lineage (NCBI taxonomy): Eukaryota > Metazoa > Arthropoda > Insecta > Lepidoptera > Notodontidae > Thaumetopoea > Thaumetopoea pityocampa. The sequence goes on along the minus strand of WUAW01004249.1, from coordinate 36,195 downwards.
GTCCACAATATTAATACGCGACTATGAATAATATGAATGAATTCATTCGAATCAACAAATCGTTCAAATAATTCGGATGCATATAAAATATGAGTGATGAAGTTTTATTTTAATATTTATTTGTAATATATAAAATTGGTGTTGTTTTGTTTTGTGTATTAATCGTCAATAATCGTGAACAATATTGAAACATTGGAATAAAACTGTGACTAACATAGCAAAGTGACCGTATTTTTTCAGGGCAATAGACCTGCGGAATTTGTCTGGTCAAAGTGGTATGCATCGGGTTGACTTCAAAATTCCCAAGGAGCAATAAAATATGACACATCGATATTTTATTGTTAAACTGACGAAAGTATATATTAAAATTATGAGTTGGCATAAAGGTCTCAGATACCAGGCTATAAAATATAGTAAAAGAAACCAAAATAGTTACTTGTTCTATTTTTAAATCTCAAACGGTATGTAAAATTAAAAAATCGCCATTTCATGTGGTTACATAACAGTTTGAGAAAAACGCGCATAATAAGTAGGTAGGTAATATTGTGAACCATTCCAGATGATGCCGCAATCAGATAATTTAAAAAATAAATGCACTGATATGTGACCAAATCGGTGACAAAATAAGTCATTTAACTAACCCTTGACTTAAATATCGTTTATACGCTATAATAGCTTGTTTAACATTTTTTTTTAGTAAAGCATACGATAATATGGTGTGAACAAATAATATTTATTGCCTGATTTATTATAATTCGTAATTATACAACAATTGACATTTGATGTCGGCGTCTATGTGCTTTTTAACAATGTCCTGATGACACCAAATTATATATTACATAGCCTGAAAAGGTGATTACGCCTTTTTCGCTTTTGTGAATTTAGAATTCTGATCTCGTCTAAATATATTCTGAAATAGATACTGTGTAAGAATATTTTTCATCATTATCATCATGCCAGTCCATATTCCTCCTCACTGCAGGGGCATGGACCTCCGGTGATCAGGAGGGGGATTAGGCCGTAATATCTTCACACACCCATGCGGACATGCAAGTTTCCTCACGAAGTTTTCCATCACCTTTGAGTATATTCTTGTCTGGTCAATGTAGACCGTACGTAAATTAGAAGTAAGTCAGTGGTACAGGACTTTTCGATCGTGATTTGTGTCTATAATACAACACTAAGAATATTTTTATTTTAGATTAAATAAATATTATGCAATAGGCGGATGCAGATGACTTACAGTCGCTATGTGTGAGAATCATTAAAGGAAATCAACAGACAACGGTAGGCGTTTATAGTTTGACTTGACGATGATGATCACAATCAAGATTAAAAAAATGTATAACAATTTAAGCTTCATGCGGAAAGAGAGTCCTTTTGTTTTTTTTCATTGTTAATTGATAACGTAAAAAAGAGTAATATCGCTTATAATTGAAGTAATATTTTCTGTCTCCAAAAATTTCTTCCCCATCAGATTAAGATATGACTTACTCAATCTCTTCTGCTTCCACTTTTAGACTATGCTGTTTTTGTTTTCTCGACGTCACTGAGGAACCTCTTAATAAACTCGAGCGTTTGCAGAATTTATGTATTCGTTTTAGTTTTGGTCTCAGAAAGTACAAGCATGTATCAGAATTTCGGAAACATTTGAAGTGGATGACTGTTCGGGAGCGTCGAGATGCTCATGTTCTCTCTTTTCTTTATTCTTTCTTCACAACTCGAATTCACCAGCCTATCTCACGAGCGTTTTGAGTAATTCATCCTCAGGGGAGAAGCCTACTGCATAAGCACTTCTCTTCTTTTACGTATTCCGCACCACAAACACAGTCGTTACAGTGAGTTTTTCACTGTGCGTGCGGTACGCCTATGGAACTCACTTCCTCATTCTATTCGAGATAGTTATTCTCTGTTTTCAGGAAAAGAGTTAAGGAGATAGCTTCACTCAAAATATATGTATGTACGTATTTTACTGTGTTTCGGTATTTATATATATGTATGTATGTTTGTGTATGCTTCTGTACCTTTTTTAGATTCTATTTTCCTTCTAATCTCAAGTATTTTTATACTCTAAGGTATGCTGGAAGAAAACTCAATTTTTGAGTTAAGCTCGCTTTTGTACATCTTTTTTTCTTTACTTACGAGTTTATTTATCTATTTGTGTACAATAAAATAAAGAATAGATAAATATTTAAGAAATATTTGAAGCAAATTTTAGAAACTGATACAGATTTTTTCACTAATAATTGTTCCATTGATCATCATCAACCCAACTACAGAGCACAGGTCTCCTCTCAGAATGGCACACTTCACACACCGTCGAGATAATCTCTCAAGCGTATAGGTTTCTTCACGATGTTTTCCTTCACCGTTTGATGCGAGTGATTATAATAAAAATACGCACATAATTTGGACATAGATTTGAATTTGAAATCTAAAATCTGGTATGGTTATACCACTAGGCTGTCTTTACCAATACTATCATTATTGTATTACCTAAATATTATTGAAGGAATTGCCCATACAGACGCTTCATTAGCTGACGTATGTGATTACGTATATCAGAACCTTTTCTTTTTCTTCGTTGTACACTCTTGGCAGAGTATCGTGATCATGGATCGTCTGATAGTTAGGTTGCGGCTTTTGAGACACTTCTCCATCTCTCTCTATTGTGTCAAAACTACCAGTTACAAAATTAGCCGTGTAACAAACCTCTATAGTTTGTCATTCTGACTTGTCATTTGAGTTACATCATAGGTCTTTTTTGTATTCCTATATATATTATCCTTTAAAATAATACTATAGTTATTTACAGTATTTTCCAAAATAGCCGAAAATTGTCTTTAATAGAAATATAATTTCATGCCAGTTATATCGTGGGTACAATTTATTTGAGAAATTTCAATTACAGAAGTAAGGTTTAATTCACAAATTATAAAAATCATGATCCATTTGTTTTAGTCAATACAGGAGTTAGTGTGATGCACCACCATAATAATGTTCAGTTGTCATTCGACAGGGGTACTTACAAATATCAAAACAGAATTGGAGACGGAATTGACAAATAATTCCGATGAATAGACTTATGAAATCTAAAAATCAATTGTCTTCGTTGAAATATTTCAGGAATTATATACATAAAGATGTCTAATTTTAAAATGACATTAGATTTTTTACTGAAACGCATTATGAGAAGAAAATACTGTGTGTTAATGGAGAATATAATCCATCTATAGAGAATAAAATCCCTTGAATCGTATCATCGTGAACATAACAAACGCGCTCACAATCTTTTGTATTTATGATATTAGAGTAATTTACGACCTCAAATAATTTCTCAACTACGAACTTTACCGTCTCAGATTCCTGTTTTAAATAAATTTGAATAATTGTTTTTGGAATGTTTTTCATTTGTTTTTGGACTTGTCATTGCCATTGTCAATGTTAATTTATTTTATATATCTTAAGGCCATTTTAATAGATCGCATTTGAACACTTCATCGAAATAACCTTGCAACGGCGGTCAGAAAATATTATAATTTTTTTCAAAGTTATAACGCCACATTTTTATAACTTTTCTCATCTACTAAATAAATATCTGTTTTAATAATGAAAAATAAGACAATTTTACGATTTACTTTAAACAATAGACCTTTCTAAACATAACGTTCTCACAGATTGACATCTGTGAATTTGTTATGTTTAGAAGGCTTGGAATGTGGCTTATCACTTCACTTCTTGGTTTATGGCGTTTGACCAATTTGGTACAATTCTGCCAGTATAAGTATCATAAACTTAAGGGGTGGTCATCGGTGAAGATAGAGAATTTTGGTATTGAAAAGACAGAAGGTCCTTCGACGGAAAGTCCTACGACCAGGGTAAAATGTGGCTTATTAAAATGGGCCTACTGTAATGTCAATACTTTAAATATAGATTTGACTATAATTAAAGTGTCAATATAATTATTTTCAAGTAAATTATAGTTCTATTCCTTGCTGCATCACTTTCTTTTCCTTATTATTTTTATAAATCTGTTGAAATAATGAATAGTACTAAACATAATTCATGATAACTGTACATTCTCGTAGTCTGAAACAATATCTTAGGTACAAAGTGTAACGTATGTATTGATTAAGTTTTAATTTATATTTTATAGACGAACGAGAAGTGGATATTTGTAAATTGTTTATCATGTTGTATGTAAGTTGTAAAAAGGTATGTTATGTGAGTAATTTATTGAATCAAAATATAACACGATTAAACACTTGAACCAGTTTTATTTCCATATATATATGCAAGTATAATCAGGGATTCCTACAGTTTAAACAGGTGGCTTATGTCTGGCAGTGGACTTCCAAGAGTTGATGATGACGATGATGAATTAGTCACACGTTACAAATAACATTTGCTGTGTGGCGCCGGCTTGATAATAGCGTCACTACATCCCTTCCCGTGGATACTGTTCACAGTATCTGGGTTTCAACCCAGCTAAGGAATGTACCAGCATAATGGGCAGCAACGTTACCCTGTACCAATGAAAATCTACTGCAATCTCCAAGACTCCTGCCAAATGTGGAGATTATGGCAAAAGAGGAAGACCCGTGTCTAGCAGTGGACTTAATGATGCTCAGTCATCGCTATAAATAACATTCAGTTTTATACGTAACTTCTATTGTTTCGTAATATCTTAAAAAGATTCTCAATCTTTTGGTACTGGTGTATATTATACCTTCCTGTACACCACAGAGTGACTGCGCAGTCTTTTCTAGAATATCATGAGATCCTCTCTCTCTCTCTCTCTCTCTCTCTCTCTCTTGTGTCATATTCATTTTTTTAAGCTGCCGTGCCCCGGCCTCCCGAGCTACTACTGTCTCTTCCTACTCCTTCCGAAATAGCAGTATCCTATAGTCTATAATCCTATCCCAAAATTCCATATTCCTCGCTCAATACACCTGTCCTACCTCATCCTTTTTCCTTTTCTCTCCATTAAACCGCGGGAACGCAATGAGGAACCATTTTTAACCTTATAAAATGGCGGCGCCGTGATTCACCACCCGACACGTCTCGTTGCCCGCGGGGGCGAAATGGGGGCTGCAGATAGCCACTCTGCTACATTGAACGATCGTGGCAGGTGGAAAGAAGTGGTCTCTGCCTACCCTTATGGGATATCGGCGTGAGTGTATGTATGTATGTAAGCTGCCGTCCTTCCCGAGATCGCTGCCTCAACTGAAGGTCTGATGGCACATATCAGCAAGTAGCACACCCACCCTCCCTAGAGCTAAAACAAACCGGCTTTCATTAACACATTCAATGTCTGTCACCCGGATCCGAGTGGAGCGTTGCCGTTGCAAAAGTACCGCCCACTTTACTTATATCGACTAAATTTACTGAAATAAATTTATAATACGTTGTAAATGGTCTAATTCCATTACAAGAGGTTGATACGTTGCTTTTTGAATTAAGTAAATATCATTTTTAGTTTGGTTTTTATGAGCTTTCTCCCAAACGCTGGTAAATTAGTCAATTTCGTCCGGTTATATTCGCATAGGCAACTCTGTTTCGTTGGGCAGTGAATGTGTTAAAATTGGTAGAGCAGCGCCAACATATCCTCGACATTCTCATCTACGCTGCCGGATGTCAATAGTGCTTATCCGAATAATAAAGGAATTCGTAATTCTGCACGAGTTGAAGGACATTTACCTTTCTTTACACTAGATATGTTTCCCAAGAACAACAAACCATTAAACAACAAAATATTCCCTATATTTTGTTTTCGGGGTTCACATTTGTGTGTTTCCTTCGGCAACATCCCCCGTCCATATTCGTACCCACTACAGGGCCGCGGACATCTAGCTGTGTGTGTGTGTGTGTCTACCACGCTAATGCGGGTTGGTAGACTTCACACGTCCATGCAGGTTTCCTCACGAAATTTTCCTTTTGTCTTGGGTATATTGATGTCTACAATGTATACCTGAGTTTGAAATGGTCCAGTGGTACGCGACCAGGATCGATCTCGCGACTTTTTCGATCGCAGATAGAACTTAGCACCACTTGACTAACAAATTTTCTTTATACTTAATCCTTACATCATCCGGAGTAACACTAGGAAATAAGACAGTTGTGTTTTTTTATAAATTTTTTTATTCAATCTTATAATAGTTTATTTTTTTGCACGTTCATGCAAAATTTGTGCTGCTGTTAAATAAAAAAAAAACAAATGTATTCATTTGTCATAAGCACTGATTTCGAATGCGTTTTCTGTTTTAATATTCACGGATAATATACCTGTAGCACACATTAAAAAAAAGTACGACTTGTGAGAGGTCCGCACCATGACGAATAATGAAGCGGGTCCAACCAATAATTTTAAATGCGCACAAATTATTCGCCAAATGTGTGCCGACTTTGTTATCTGACACCCGTGTAATTAAGTTTTGGACAAAATACTGAAACGTACCGGATAATTTGGAATAATTATAATTATATTTTATATTATTCTGTATTTGTTTTGGTTTCTTTATTAAGAATAAAATCTGGTGTTGGACAAAAATGTTAATTCTGCAGATCTCTTGGGTCTTATTCATAACAAACGTCTCTATTCTTCGCGAAATTAACTCTTCACCAGAAATAAGTTCGCAAAGTATTCTGAAGTTCTTAGGCTAGATAGCCAGTAAAGATGGACAACAACACCTTGAGTAAACCATTGATTTGTTGATAGATATCATTTTGATTACTTGCCTTCAACTAATAAGGTTGAAAGCAAGTATTCAAAACTGCATCTACTACGTTACAATAGTATAACCCAGACCGCAGCTCGACATAAGAATGCATTTTCTTTTTTTTTCAAATTTCGCAAAATTTCTGTGTCGAGTAGTTTAACTAAAAACTACTTACTATGTACTGGCTTTTTGATTAAGTAACCATCGTTCATTATTTGCTTCTTTCCTTATTTTATATAGCATACAATGTTTTATTACGAATAAATAAATTCATGAAGTAGTTTATCTGATTTATTTCAAATAAATTTTAATCGAAGAAACCAAATTTTTTGGCTCTGAATTTGTGAGATTGATTTTTTGTGGCTGACTTTTAGAGCTTGGAAATTTGCTGATCCGCCTGTTCTAACTAAAGCAGTTTGTCCTGGTCTGAACCAGGGAAACAAATGCTAAAATATAGTTAAATTCAAAATTATTCAGCGCTAATTGACCAGCTAAAACTCATACTACACGCAATAACTTTGTGTCATTTTAACTTAACTGTATTTCTTTTATATCATACTAGCTTTTTCCTGCGGCTCCGCCTGCATGAATATCGGTTTTTCGCTACATGGAAAATCCCGAATGATATGGATGATTCACTTTTACTTTACCTCTCGTACCTTAAAGGCGGCTACTAATACAGGGATCTAGCAGTATCTTCAATTCAACTGGGCCGATTTTGAAGGAACATGCAGAATAGTACATTTAAGACTCTTTTTGCATGAAGCTCAACTAAACAAACAAACAAACATACACGGATTTGTTTTCAGAAGCCCTTAATTAGTCGATTCGAGTAGTTTTCTTTTTATATATCTTTGATTTACAAAATTTGACTAACAATTTTATAAAAATAAGATAAGATCTAGTTCCTTGTCAAATTTCAAAACAATCGCCTGGCGGCTGAGCGTTCGGTTAGTTGTTGCATTAAAAACAAATAACAAATAGACAAACAGACGTGTTTTTGCTTTCTTATTATATTAGTTTAGTGGAGTTATACCTATAGATATCTACATCAAACTGTGGGCTACGCATAGCCACTTTGCTCATTTAATGATCGTAGCAGGTGGAAAGAAGTGGTCTCTGCTTACCACAATGGGAAAGAGGCGTGACTGTATTTATATAGTATATACTATATTCTCTGCCTACCCTTATGGGATATTGACGTGAGTGTATGTATGTATATCTACATCAACATCTATCGTGATCTCCAGAACTCCTGTCAAGCGGAGACATTATGACTAATCTCTATAATAAATGGCTATCTCTATGTCTTCACTAGGCTGATCATCATGACGTTGATGAACGTGTACTAGCATTGAAGGACAGTTAATAATGAAATTAGTCGACTGTACTGCTTATTTATTAATTATTTCACCAGGCGCGACTTTTCAAAAATCATGATTTAAATTCGTTTTCCGTATATTGTATATTCTTTTTTATTGCTTACTAATAAAGTAAAAAGAATGACATATTACGTTTTATGACAACGTCACTGCTGTCACAATATTTATACTTTTTGTGAATTTTATGGCCTGGTATCAAAGCTTTTATGGCCTGGTATCAAAGCCAAGTAGTCATTTTAATAGATACTTTCGTTAATTTAACAATAACATGGCGATATATCACATTTTATTGTTTCTTGGAAATTTCGACGTCAATCCAACTATTACCACATTAACTAAGTGAAAGTTCTCGTAGGACTATTGCTTTGAAAAGATACGATTACTCTGTACTGTTAATATCAGTTTTATTCGAATGTTTTAATATTTATTAAATATTTTCTAACACCTGTAATTACATATTTTCCCAATAAAGAATAAGAATCTGAATATTGTTCATGGTTATTGACAATTGATACATACAAGAACACCAAATTTATATAGCAAACATCACAATAGACTTATATAAAACAATGAAATAAAACTTTAGATGATGCTTCTTTCGGTTTCGCGCCAAAAATAAATATTTAAAAAAATATTTATACTCAGTTACAATGTTACAGATTATTTATTCATATTCATACCTACAGATAATATGCGAGTTACTTATTTGGATGCCTTCACAAGAGCAATCTATCTAAAATGAGTAATGAATATAACCATCGCATCCGACACCGAGCCACATCATCGTTAGCCATTTCTGTTATTATAACCCATTTATATAACTTATTACCAACGGTGAGAATGAAGTGTGTAATAACCGGGTGTTTAGTTAAATTGCCCGGGACTTACTATTAAAATCTAGGTACGAGTTTCAACTGCG
>WUAW01004249.1:2637-13997 GCA_017165845.1 Thaumetopoea pityocampa | reverse complement strand
CATTGGGGTAGGCAGAGACCACTTCCTTCCACCTGCTACGATCGTTTAATGTAGCAAAGTGGCTATCGGCATCCCACACTTCGCCTCCGTGGGCAATGAGACGTGTCGAGTGGCGAACCACGACGCCACCATTTTATAAAGTTCAAAAGTATTAAAGTTCCTCGTTGCATTCTCACGGTGTAATGGAGAGGAAAGGAAAGAGGATGAGGTGGGAAAGGTGTATTGAGAAAGGAATATGGAATTTAGGTGAGGGACTATAGGATATAGGATACTACTATCTCGGAAGGAGAAGGGAGAGACAGTAGTAGCTCGGAGACTAGCTAAAAGACTAAGTACTTCCTGACCTTGATCATGCTTTGATCATGCTTTAAATTTATTGATAGTACTTAATATCTGATGGTAGTGATCGTATTAACTTGCCATTATTCACTTGCATGTGAGGATAAGTCTTGTTATCACTACTCATATTCCACGTAGAGGCATTCCTGGTCGCATTTAAAATATTCAGGCTTAGCCTATGTTAGACAATATAATTCTTTTGCGCATTCCTCTGCTGTGCGAGTCTGATTAAAATCACGATTATTTTCCTTTAACGAGGCTCATCATCGAGAGGTGATAGGTACTGTGTGGAGTACCGGTACATATGCCCCTTACTCCCCCCCCCCTAATTACAAATAGTAACATAACATACATACATACTAATTGCAAATAGTAACATAACAGCCTAAAACATAACATTCTTAATTTACGCATATAAAAAGGTTATAACATTTTCTTCCTCGGTAGACGTTCCTTGCTTCCAAAAATTGTTAGGTGGACGTATCTACATATATGGTTGGTCACATGTAATTACATAATAACTGCTCGGAACTGCACTGTATTCCAATAAAATTGATTTAGATTCACGAAAGCAATCACAACTCGTTCATTTATTTGTTGGCAAATTGGAATATGCGGTGTGTTATGAACGAGGTATTAAATAGGACTATACTTTGTGGCATACCGATTGAGAATAATGGGCAATGATCCCAAAAAAAAACTGGGGAGAAAAATGACCTAACTTAGAATATAATCTATTTTGAGTTAAAAGAAAAATAAACATCGATATTATTTTATGATACTATAAAAGCACTTGTTTCGTTTATAAAAATGGTGTCAATCGTGAAAAAAGTATTTTTGTTTATGTTTTAATTTCATAACAAATAACGAATTACCTTCAAATGTTGTTCTACTTTATAAAATATATTATTTATATATTATATATTATATATTATATTATTATACTATATAAGCACATTAGGCGGACCCTGGCAACGGAAGCCGGAATTAATAACATCAAGAAAAAGAAGCTATAATAAGCACATTTTGCCATTTTTCTCCCAGTTTATTTCAGTGGGTCAATTCCCAATATTCTCAAAGACAGTCATTAACTTTGGTCAATTTACGATTGAACCAGAAATCTGACTGACTCTTGCTTCTTACTTCGTCGGGGCTTTCGGCGGCCCCTCCTTGTAACTCCTCCTATAAGCAGCACCGTGATAATGGCTTTTTATAATAATAATTTATAGCAGTTAAACTAATCCATAGTTTTTAGTAATAATCTTATCACAAAATTAGTGTTAAAGCATTAACGAAATCTATCACAAAATTAAAAAAAAATTAAAAAGTGATTTATACAAAAAATAACTAATACGTATTTTATTTATTTATTCTTTATTGTTCACAAACAGGTAAATACATTTGTAAATAAAGAAAAAAGATGTACAAAGGCGAGCTTAACTCAAAAATTGAGTTTTCTTCTAGCAAAACTTTAGGCAAAAAGGTCCTTGAATGGAGACCACGTACTAGCAAGCGCAGTGTAGGACGGCCACCTACGAGATGGACCGATGACCTGGTGAGGATTGCTGGGTCTTGCTGAATGCAGGTGGCTATGGACCGGTCGCGCTGGAATTTGATTAGAGAAGCCTATGTTCAGCAGTGGACAGCTACGAGCTGAAATTATGATGATGATGATGATAAAACCCTTAGTTTCTTTCAGCAAGACCTTAGAGTGTAAATTAAGATTAGAAGGAGAATAGGATCTAGTGTACTAGGTACGCTCAGGAAGATATGACAAGATCGCAACATAACTAAAAATACCAAGCTTAATCTGTATTATTATAAAATTTAAATGTCAAATTTTGTAAATCAAAAATATTCAAAAAAAATCTCAGATCAACTAATGAAGGGCTTCTAAAACCAAATCCGTTGATGTTACTTTGCTTGTTTGTTTGTGTGTTTGTTTGTTTGTTCTGACTTCACGGTAAAATTTATAAAATTGATAATTAATTCAGTGGGTAGATTTTGGTCAAACTGTTACAGTTTTAATGAAATCGGTCCAGTAGAAACAAAGATACAGCTTGATCCCTATTTTAATAGCCACCGTTAAGGTACGAGAGCTCAAGTAAAAGTGGTTCTAGTGCTTTTTATATAATGATTGTTTCGGGATTTCTCATGTAACAGAAAACCAACATTCATTTTGGCTTATTCAGTTAGTATTTCCTATTTTCCTGTATGAAGCTGAAACATAGACATTTAATCAAAAATATCCTAAAAAGATTGACACCCTTGAGGTGTGGTACTGGAAACGCTTGCTGAGAATAAAATGAACCGCTCACCATCCTAACCTTTCCATCCTGAAAGAGCTTCGCATTAAACAAAGGCTTCCGTTGATTGTGCAAGTGCGAATCCTTAAGAAGTTTGGACATGTCATCCGTAACGAAATCTCATTGGAGCTATTAAAGGTACAAGAAAGAATAAAAGGTCAGGTTTAACCTGAAGATTTATTATATTACATACAGATAGTAAGAATAAAACAATAATTAACTTAAAGCTATAAATATTCTAAGAAGGGGAATAGCTATAAATATCCTCTTGTCGGTCGGTGGGGTTGGCCACATTTCCTCCTTGTATGGCTATTGCCAAACATTGAGCTAAATCGCTTCGATCGCTTGTTGTGCTGACCAGGCGAGCCGCGATCTCTTTGAAAGGGTTCTAAATTGTCTTTGGTTCAACCATAAAAAGGTACAATTTATATTGTAGATCTACGACTACCCTAAAGCCAGTTGGAAGGCACGACATGGTGTGTTGCCCGTTGCGTGTGGAAGCATGAGCGCGGCAATTTGCACGTCGCTAGTCGCCCCGCGCACAATTTACTTGTCAAACTGAATCCGCGCCATTGCCCACTTGGGACAGTGCAACTTAGCGATGCAGCCGCTGTTCGTGTGCTAATGCTGAAGCACATAAACTTTTTATTCTTCATTTAGGAATTTGAATCACATTATAATCACGTCAGTTCAAATATCATCATCATATAAGCCCACAGACCACTGTCAACATAGGCCTCATCTAATGATCGCCACACCTAGCGGCTATGAGTCGCCTGCATCCACTGATTGCCCGTGACCTTCACCAGGTCATTAGTCTATCGGCGGAGAGGCCACTCCGTCGCCCGAACAGAACGAATAGGCCCGTGGGAAGAGCGCGCTACGTCTGGAGGAAAGGAGTCATAAGGGCATCCTGGGAGAGCTTTAGGGCTCTCAGTCGAAGAAAAATATAGTGATCCTTTCCTATCAGAAGAGGCCTGTAAGCGATCACGGCCAAGCCCGCCCAAATAGCGGATGATCGGGTGCTTCCCGCGTTCAGGCGCAAGGGCCAAGGCGGACGCCGCTTAGTTTTTAATGGGTGCAATTCTCACATAACTGCCGTGCATGTCGGTATGGGTCAACCATTTTCTATGCGTCAACAAACTTATGTATTTCCCCTATTCAGGAGACATTGTTTAACTGAAAAATCCTCTCAAGTGCCGATTATTATCTAGGTTACAACTTCCGCTTTATATTAGTCAATTTTTTTAACAGGTTTGTTGCGTTGCTCTTTTCAGAGAACTTATTTAAAACCTATTAAACACTTCGGACCTTCTTTATTATAGAAAAAACAACGATTTAGGGCGCTACCCTAAATGAAAGACGCATAAGATATTCTTCACATCTACTAATGTACTGATCGTGTTAAAGCCGATTTGAGACTCGAGAACAAATAATTTTGATCAACATCGCTTTAGTAAGCTTAATCCGCTGGATTATCAAAACGGTAGGTGTTATTAAGACATTCTCGCGCTAACTTGTCGGCCGCGCCGCTGCCTGCTCATTTGAAATTAATTTACGGCTACGAAATGTGGGAAACTTTGATTATTTTATTATTTTTTTATGCTTGTGTTGTACTCTTAAGCCAAAGAGTTCATCATCATCATATAAGCACATAAAGAGATGTACCAAGGTAACGAGCACCAGCGTTATCCTATTACGCAATCAAAATCTACGTCTTGGAGATCGATCGATCGATCGATCGATTGCTTCCACTCCATGTCATCGGTCCACCTAGTTGGAAGCCTGTCTACTAGACCAGGCGTTCCTAAACTTTAAAGATAACGGAACACCAACCAAATACCTTTTATTTTATGGAACTCCATATCAAATGATTACAAATCAACACTGAAATTTATATAAGAACATTTTTTTAAGAAATGTGTAATATAATTGAAACGCATTATTCTTAGCTTAAAGTTTTAATTTTAATGTCTCTGGCTACGTGCGCTGCTGGGCCATACGTAGTCCGGGCTGAATGCTTGCTAACTACCTACCTATTTACGTCCTCCGTATATAGTATATACCTATTTCATCCTTAATAAGTAATGAGTCCTTCTCATCACATATTTTGCGCTATGTCAATATAATATTTCTAACCGTGGTATTATTTAATAGCTAATAATAAATAATTTTGGCGGAACCCTGATAACTCTTCTACGGAACCAATAGGTTCCGCGGATCCCAGTTTGGGAATCCCTGTACTAGATTACACTTTACAGTACAGGGTCGCCAATTCAACACTTTAGGACCCCAATGTCTGCGCACTGGCATTTCAACTTTGTAATCTCAAAAGAGACATTGATTATTTCTGTCCGTATTTCCTGGCATCACTGTTAACACGAATCGATTTTATGTGACCTGCAGTTTTGAGCGGTCCTGTATATGAACTATTATACTAAAGTTTTCGTTTAATTCTCTCAAAATATAAACGTACCAATAGTTAGTAGACTACCGCTTAAGAGGCTGAAATACTACACGGCTTTCAGTCGTATAGAAGGTCATCTCACAGTCCACAAACAGTTACCATCATCCACCAACAGATCACTATCTAATTCTGAATGCATAACACGTTAACGATCTCAAAATTTCAGTCAATTTGCTTAATAGGAACTGGATTAAAAAGTAATTTCTATTAAAAAGTAAGATTTGATATAAAATGCATACTAACAAAGTTAAAAGATACCTTGCAACAAGCTCAATACATGAGATCATAGTGTTATGTACTACGAGTCAAAAATGAATCACAAACCAATAATTTGCTAACCATCACATTCAATCAGCTCCATCTAACGACTCGAAGCAAAAAACACAACAGACTCTCAGGAAGTCGGTCAACAATAAAAAAACAAATAAGTTACCCAAGCAAATTAAGTTATAAGCTAAAACACGTATGAAGCCATCATCCCAACGCTGTAATCATATTAACGACTACAAAAGGAGAGGCAAAAAACACAAAAATTAGAGGATCGGGAAATGTGGGCCAAACAAAAACGTAACGCATCGCCTAATTATAGCTGTTGGAGGAAAAAACAATTTTATGTTGTTCGGGCCGCAGCACACGGGCGCCTTTATGATATTTGATTATAGCTTATTGCTACTAACTTGCACTGTTTACGCTATGATACAAACCCCATCGTGATCGTACGGCCAATATGCGTTTATGTTGATGCGTGTTCCACTGTTCAAATTACCACAACTGTTTTCATAACAATATGTCTATTAGTGAATGAACTTTGGGATTGTGTTCATAGATCTGTACGCGCGAACAAAGTTTAAATTATCGTTCGAATTATAAAAAGAAATATATTTATAATAAAAAGAAATATATTTCTATAACGTAATCCGTGGCGAAACAAAATCAACCCGTGTCTACCGCGGTTCCGAGCGAATCCTTTATTATTTAGACGTGCATTATTTTTATTTTGTTTCTCCGATGATTATTATTTATGAATTATTATTATTTGGGAATTTATTATTAGCTCGGTGTGCAAGCGCGTCCTTTTTCAATTTGCCACAAGGTGCGGGGTCGTTTCACAGGTACGCGGCCTTTTGATATTTTTGCTCTTTTCCTTAATACCTTTTTGACAATTCTCCGGTCGGATACCGCTAATTAAATTCCAGTTCAGTTCCCATACGATACAAATTGATTTGATACGTAATTTAATTAAGTCTTTAATTTTTCCGACGCGGGATTAAACGCCATATTTATCCGTGATGACTGGCAAATGGTAATTGGAATGTCTCGGACAGATGTTAATATTAATAATACTCATGTGTGCGGGGACAATCGTGTTTAAATTATTCATAGTACCCATGAAGTAATCGACATTTAGTCCTTTGCGGTTGGAATACTTTCGTTCAGAGAGAAATAAGTGGTACACAGTAAAATTAAATTGATACAAAATTAAATGCAATTTTGATCTTGATAAATGTTGCTAATATCGCGCAGATGATATTTATATTACTGTGTCTGTGAGTGTGTGTGCGCAGATGATATTTATATTACTATATCTGTAAGTTTGTGTGAAAGATATTTAAAACCAAACTACTCATATCGACTAATTAAGGGCTTCTGAAATCAAATCCGTCGATTTTTGTTTGTTTGTTTGTTCGGGCTTCACGCAAAAACCATTGGCAGATTTTGGTCAAACTGTTACAGTCTTAAAAATACTATTCCTACTAAATAATGATACTAATTACTATTCCTAAAAAATAACTCCTATTAAATACTGCGGCATGTCTCATCAAAATCGGTCCCGTAGAATAGAAGATATAGCTTGATCCCTGTTTTAGTAGCCACCGTTAAAGTACGAGAGGTACACGCAAAATACGCGCATAGTCGTGGAGTTGCGGAAACAAGCCCGTTAACCTAAGTACGAGAGGTAAAGTAAAAGTGGGTTTTTACTTTTTATTTTCATCTATGATTACGTCGGGATTTCCCATGTAGTAGACAACTGACATTCACGTAGGCGGAGCCGCGGGCAAAAAGCAGTAATTAAATAAATAATACTACAAAATATGGCCAAAAATAAGTTTTTTAATTGGATTACTGTACAATTCGATTGAATAACAGTGATTTTTTTCAATTTCTCAAACCATTACGAAGTACGAAAATAGTATATCCAGCACATAAACGAGCGGTTGGAAAAAAAATTGCAGTGAAATTTAATTTAAATCTGTTTCGCTAGGCGCAAGAACTTTAATTTTTCGTTCGCTGCTTATCATTTAATAAGTACGTTTAACGATTCGACGCCCCGACGGCCGGACGGGCAGACGTACGCTATTTAATTTGTCCGATGGCTACGGGCGAGGTGTGCGTTTGAGAAATTACCCCTCATTGTTATTGCTCGTTATAAATTACGCAAGTTTATTGTGCCGATAAATACCCCCGCGGCGGTCATAGGGTTAGCCGCATGATTTGTGTTGCCTGTGCTAAATACAGGCGAGGAATCCGGGCACTTTGATTCGAATTGATTTTCTTTACTATTGTTTTGCATATGATTAGACCGGTGTATTGATTTGTTATAAAAATGTTTAGATCTGTTTTTGTTTCATGAACGAGAATGCCCATTTTTGGACCGTTGATGTACAAGAATTTAGTTTGACAAATTACTTCCCATTGTTATTGCTGGTTATAAATTACGCAAATTTATTGTGCCGATAAATACCCCCGCGGCAGTCATAGGGTTCGAGAAGTGATTTGTGTTAGCTGTGCTAAATACAGACGGGGATCCGGGCACTTTGACTAGAATTGAAGTCCTATAATATTATTTTGCATATGATTAGATCAGCGACTTGGTTCGCCGGGAAAAGGTGTTTAGATCTCTTTTTGTTTCATGAAAAAAAAAACAGTTTTATTACTACTTTTTTCAGTGTTAGTTTTCACAAAATAATCAGACTAAGAGTTTAATAAACGAATTCAGGTAACAACACTGGATATTTATCATCTATCATAAGATTTAGACACGCTACAGCCTAGAAAATAATTTGGAATATTCACAAAAAAAGTAGTTTTCAATAATTTATAAACGATTATCCACTTGCACTTGGTTTACTAAATATAAACGGCTAATCAATTACCGTCAAAACTCTCTTCATAAAAGCGCATTTTGTAAAAGGCAGGTTGCACGCGGCTTCGTTATCACGGATCGACTCACGCGCAGCGCGCAGTGCGACGCCCACCATTTGTAATGTGAAATGCGGCGTGCCCGCTCGCTTTAATGCTAAATTGGGCTATTTATTAAATATTGCATTTCTTGATAATGGAAATGTCTACACACACGTTTATAGTTAGATCATAAAACTCGTTTTTATGTTGTAAAATTAGGCTATTTATTAAATATTGCATTTTTTGATAATGGAAATGTCTACACACACGTTTATAGTTAGATCATAAAACTCGTTTTTATAGTGTAAAATTAGGCTATTTATTAAATACTGCATTTCTTGATAATGGAAATGTCTACACATACGTTTATAGTTAGATCATAAAACTCGTTTTTATATTGTAATATTAGGCTATTTATTAAATATTGCATTTCTTGATAATGGGAATGTCTACACACACGTTTATAGTTAGATCATAAAACTTGTTTTTATATTGTAAAATTAGGCTATTTATTAATTTATTTATATTGCATTTTTTGATAATGGAAATGTCTATACACACGTTTATAGTTAGATCATAAAACTCGTTTTTATTGTATATTGTAAAATTAGGCTATTTATTAAATATTACATTCCTTGATAATGGAAATATTTACACACTCGTATTATTGGATCATAGAACTCGTTTTATATTATAAAAAAATACGTAAAAGTACTTTTCATGAAAAAATTTTAGTGTCAAATAGACAAATCCAGTGGCTAATTTTTATACTATAAATCTACGTTGACCTAATATTTGTATATTATACCTTATACTGTCATAAATTTTTAAATATCAAATTGTGTAAAACATATTTCAAATAACTACTCAGATCGACTAATTAAGGGCTTCTGTAACCAAATTTCTCGATGTCTGTTTGTTTGTTAGAGTTTCACGTAAAAACCAGCCGGTAGATTTTAGTCGAACTGTTACAGTCCTAAAGGTACTATTCCGATTTACTAAATAATTACTATTATACAAAATACCAATACATTTTTAGTATACCAATACAAACTTAACCTAACGTTGGACTTGTTGCCCCTTTAACCCGATTCACTTCGACACCTGAAGAATTGGAAGGCTTTGGGACCTGATAACATCCCTATCGAGGTATGGAAGGCAACGGGCGAACAGAATGTGGCCCTATTAGCTGATCTGATCAACCGCATTCTCACTACGTGAATGATGCCTAATGGGTGGCGATACAGTGTGATCGCCCCCTTATCTACAAAGGCAAAGGTAGCGTGTAGGAGTTTGGTAGTTATAGGGGTATCAAGATCATGTGCCATACCATGAAGCTCTTCCAGCGCATAATCGATACTAGGCTCCATTGTGGATGCAACGTCTCTGAGTGTCAATATGGGTTTCATAAAGGAACAGGTACCATGGACCCAATATTCGCTTTAAGAAAACTGACCGAGGCGTACAGGGAATGAAGGAGATCTCTGTACGTGGCCTTTTTAGATTTACAGAAGGCCTTTGACTGTATACCCCGTCGGTGTATTTGGCGGACGCTTCGCACCGAAAGTGTTCCGGAGGCCTATATTGGTGTTAAAATATAAATACCGAGATTCTGTTTTTATAGTTAGGACCACAGTTGGCGATACCAAACCCTTCCCGATTACTGTAGGACTTCACCAAGGCTCAGCTCTGAGTCCGTTTTTGTTTAATGTAGTGCTCGATGTAGTCACAGGAGTGTACAGGATCACCCTCCGTGGTTGCTGATGTACGTTGATGACATAGCACTCGTTAACCAGAGCAAGGGGCATTTGGAGCGAACAGTGAACATCTGGAAGGATACGCTTGAGTACGGCGGTCTGAAACTAAATGTGTAAAAGACTGAGTATATGCCGTGCAAACATGATCCGTCGAACATCAGAATAGGTTCTGAACATGCCGTAAAATGAATAAGTTCAGATACCTAGGATTCGTGTTGCACGCCTCCGGTAGCGTAAGTGACGACATTCAAGCCCGTATTGGCGCAGCGTGGGTAAAATGGGGAGAAGTCTCTGGAGTGCTGTGTGACCGTAAATGCCTCTAAGGCTGAAAGGGCAGATATATAGAGGCATTGTCAGACCAGTTCTCCTATACAGCAGTGAGTGTTGGCCGACCTTGAGTAGACACATCCAGGAGCTCTGCGTCACGGTGATGAAGATGCTGAGGTGTATGAGTGGCTTCATACGTTCTGACCGCGTACGTAACTCATATATCCGAGGCAGTCTCGGCGTACGTGACGTGGGAGATAAGCTCCAGGAGAGTCGTCTGAGATGGTTCTGTCACGCAATGCGCCGGCCCAGAGACTACGTCGGTAGGAGATGCCTCGATATGGCTGTCCTTGGAGCACGATATCGGAGCCGCCCTAAGAAGCGCTGGCTGGATGTTGTGAGAAGGATATGGAACTTATAATAAAGGATGCCAAAGACCGAGCAAAGTGGAGGAAACTTAGCAGGAAGGCGGACCCTGGCAATGGAAGCCGGGATTAATAACGCCAAGAAGAAGAAGACCAATTCATTTTTAGTACCCTCGATACCCTCTGTACTCGATCGTCACTGAACATTAATGATAATATACAATTAGAATATTATCCAACCATATAATTAATTTAATTTTAGTAAAATATAAACAATAAAAATATATTTAACAAGTAACCTGACTACCAAACAAATACAACTCATGACGGTCCGGTGTGTGTAATTAACAAATCATCTCTTGGACCACTTTCCAATTTGATTGCAAGAATGTAAGCCGTATAATTTTGTTTGAATATCAATTGAATTAAAAAAGAAGTCAAAGTTTCAGTCATTCTTTCAAAGTCAAAATATACTAGAGTCTATCATATCACTGTATCTTCTATCTATCTACTATTATAAAATTGTTAAATGTCAAATTTTCAAAAATCAAAGATATTTAAAAACAAACTACTCAGATCGACTAATTAAGGGCTTCTGAAGTCAAATCCGTCGATGTTTGTTTATTTGTTAGGGCTTCACGCAAAAACCAGCGGGCGGATTCTACTAGATAGATTA
>WUAW01004245.1:30305-41754 GCA_017165845.1 Thaumetopoea pityocampa | reverse complement strand
CAACGAAACGTGTTGGGTGGCGAACCACGACCCCGCCATGTTATAAGGTTAAAAATGTTAAAGTTCCTCATTTCGTTCCCGCGACTTAAGGGAGAGGAAAGGAAAAGGGTGACGTAGGTAAGGTGTACTGACTATAGTAGCTCGCGAGCCCGGGGTCGCTTACCCCTATACTTAAGTCTATTTGCCGGACAGGCTAAAAGACTAAGTACTCCCTGACCTAAATATTATTTCTACTATAGCACTACCTATCGGAATCTATTATAGACATAATATATAACATGCCGCAATATTTAAGTCCGAATATTATCCATAAGATTGTAACAGTTTTACCAAAATCTGACCGCTGGTTTTTGTATGAAGCCCGAACAAACAAACAAACATAGACGGATGTGGCTTCAGAAGCCTTTAATTAGTCGATTTGAGTACTAGTCTAACTATATGTTTCGTGAATTAAAGTGCTTTAGTACAATACAACTGCAAAGGACAAGAGTGAGACACAACTTTGTTTATAAATATTTGTATATTTTTTTTAAAAAAAGAACATATTACAATCACAATTAACGTCTCATTATTTAAATATTTATTTTATTTTTATTAACAATCTGGCACATAATACCAAAGTTAATAAAGGGAAGCTTAAAAGTAAACCGATATCTGCGTCCCGCAGCTCGAATGAAATTCGATATTTAAAATCCGTTCTCAGATCGGTATGCGTGAGGTCAATGTCTCATTTTTAATGTCTGTTATCACTGTTATTGGTGCTGATTCTGTTGTAACAGAACTAAATTTAGTCTCTTCCTGTCTTTTTCTAATGTCAAACGTCAAAACGAGATAGCTACAATTTTGGTGCTGTCAGTTTCGTTTAAACACGTTAAAGTTAAAAGATTTAGACGCGATCTCGGAACACATGGACTAAAGATACGCAAAAACGTAAATTTTTTTTGGACCGCTTGATAGAAAAGTAGGTCGGTACTCGCTATAAATGTTTGCTATCTTTTTTATTTTGGCGTTTGACATTAGAAAAAGATAGGAAGTGACTAAATTTAGTTAAGTTCCGTTACAATAGAATCAGCATCATTGTAGAAATTTAATCAAATATATCATATTTAACCAATAGTNGACACGTTAAAGTTAAAAGATTTAGACGCGATCTCGGAACACATGGACTAAAGATACGCAAAAACGTAAATTTTTTTTGGACCGCTTGATAGAAAAGTAGGTCGGTACTCGCTATAAATGATTGCTATCTTTTTTATTTTGGCGTTTGACATTAGAAAAAGATAGGGAGTGACTAAATTTAATTAAGTTCCGTTACAATAGAATCAGCATCATTGTAGAAATTTAATCAAATATATCATATTTAACCAATAGTAAAGTAACAATATATTTAAGTCAGACAGTTTCATGGTCCATTTATTATTTTATTTAGTGAATTTCTAGCCCGTAGTACATTGAATATTATATATTATTATCATAAATGCATTAAGTACATACTTTTACACATGTTTATGACTTACATAGTCAGTTTTTTAAGGTTCTTTGTGCTTATTCAAAGAGAAAATGTCATAAAATAGACAAAATATCGCAATGTAATATTATCGTTTATCATAATGTAACATTTTAATATTACTTGTCAATGTTTAAAATTTATACTAAAAGTAAAAATTTGATTAGCATTTACTTTAATAAGATTAAAGCTGCCTCCCAGCGTCTGTAAGGTGTACAGATATCACGTTAATATAAAAAAATATACTTGTACACCAAATGCAATGCATAACTTTGTTAATTTTACAACCAACCAACACCTGTGTTGAACGGTTTAATAAAATTGTATTACAGTGTAAAAGTTTATTATTAAATCTTAAGTGCAGATCGAACGGCACTTTATTATTAAATCTTAAGCGTCATTATGAAAGTCATTATCAAAGTTTAATGTAAATAAGAGTGTTTTTTATTACGTTGAATATCTTTTTAGTTGTCATAATATATAAAGATCTGTTTGCAGCTTGTTTAAATAATAAAAACTAATCACTAGAAGTGGAAGTGGAAGTCCACAGCTGAATATGGGTTTCATACATACATACATATACTCACGTCCTTTTCCCTGGCTTTCCCGCGGGGAATCGAACCCCGGTCTCCCGCTTTGCAGGCGGGTATACTGATCACTATATTACCGAAGAATTGGGGTAGGCAGAGACCACTTCTTTCCACTTGCTACGAGCAAGGTGGATAGCCGTAGTCCACTTCTCGCTCCCGCGGGAAACGAGACGTGTCGGGTGGCGAACCACGACGCCGCCATTTTATAAGGTTAAAAATGTTATAAAGTTCCTCATATTATTCTGTTCAAATTTTTATTTAGATAATTTATGTCATTGTTTCAGCGAGTAAATAGGCTAAATGCACCATTAATCAATCGGTCTGCATGTATCTAGTGAAACATTAATATTCAGATAATACTGGCAGCTATCAACAGTTGCATTCCTAGCTAGAGCCCACTTTTTATAATTTTTCCTGCGTTTTTTTTTCTACATTCGCTATCTGTGTCAGCGCGGCTGCGATGCCAGTTAACAACAGTTGGTACAGTTCTGAGCGAGTTGTCGTGTGGTGTTGTCTAATTATCGGCTGCATGGTAAATGTGTCTAAACAACTTGCAGCGTCAACCATTGATGTATTATCTTGGGCCGCGTTCACGGACGTTTGAACAGTTGTTTTGGTATCTGAATAGTGTACAATTTGACATTTTGAGCTTCCGTTTTAATAACTTTGGATACAGACTTAATATAATTATTAAGTCTGTATCCAAAGTTATTGCGAAAGTTGGATGTTTGTGAATCGATTATGATGGTAAAACGGTTAAATCAATTTCTGCCAGTGTATTTATCTATACATATATAATTATTTATCCTGACTGTCTGACTGATTCATCAACGGAGAGCCTAAACCTATGGGGCTATAAACTTGAAATTTTGGCAGTTGATGCCTTTTATGTTGTAGGCATCCACTAATAAAGTATTTTTGGAAATTTCACCCTTAAAGAGGTAAAATAAGGGATGAACGATTTTATGGAACTCCGTTATTCTCAAAATAATAAGCATGAAATTTAATATACCTACTTCTGGTGAGAAATAAATATATTTACACGTGTATCGCCGTTTTTCAAAATTTCAACCCTAAGAGGGTGAATTAGGGGGTTATAAGTTTATACGGGAAGTTCGTCACTTTTGAAGGAAGAAGCACGAAATTTCATATACCCGATTCTGGTAAAAAATAAATGTACACACATATCGGCGTTTTTCAAAATTTTACTCCTAAGAGGGTGAATTAGGTTAATAATTTTAGCTCCAAAAGGGAACACTGCAAAGAGGTAGAGGAGGTGGTTAGAAAAAGATAGGGAGGGACTAAATTTAGTTAAGTTCTGTTAGAATAGAATCTGCACCAGTATAATCTCTATTTGGGTATAAGCCTCTTCAAGTTCAATCCGGATCTACCTAATTTCATCTCTTGTTATCCGGCCTATATCGTTCATACACCATCTTTTGGATGCCCATTTTGCCTTATAGAACTTGGTTCAGTCAGGTTCTATCTTGTATCTAAGTGCTATCTGAGGTGTCCTGCCTATCCCCATTATTATTTAAGTGCATAATGAGCTTAAAGCATCCGTTTATTTCGTCTTCTGTTTTATATAATATATTCGTTTTTAACTTTTTTAATTATTTATAATATGTTCCTTTATACAGCCCTCTAGTATGTAATCAATTTTGATTTTTTTTCCTTAATTGAATTTAGCTAAATTTAGTCTATCCCTATCTTTTTCTAAAGTCAAACGCCAAAGCGAGATAGCAAACATTTATAGCGTGTACCAACTCATATTTCTGTTAAACGTTTCAAGAAAATGTTGCGTTTCTTTAGTCCGTATGTTCCAAGATCGCGTTTAAATCTTTTAATTTTGACGTGTTTAAACGAAAGTGACATCACCAAAATTTTAGATATCTCGTTTTAGC
This sequence comes from Thaumetopoea pityocampa, assembly GCA_017165845.1. Classification (NCBI taxonomy): domain Eukaryota; kingdom Metazoa; phylum Arthropoda; class Insecta; order Lepidoptera; family Notodontidae; genus Thaumetopoea; species Thaumetopoea pityocampa. The sequence continues at coordinate 37,753 of WUAW01004245.1, read as the reverse complement.
ATTTGACATTAGAAAAAGATAGGGAGAGACTAAATTTAATTAAATTCGGTTACCGCAGAAATACCACCAGTGTCTGATATCCGTAGGTCAGAGTCGGTAGGCTGTTTGTATTTATTACGCTATTCTTTAGATGAAGGGGAAGGCACCCTCTAAGATTTTTCCAGTACTCAGAATTTTCTGAAGCGTATCCTTCTCTTAATTTCATCTTCTATCATTATTTAAAGAATTAAATATACTTAAGAAAATAAATATCATCCAGGTACCAAAATATGAATAGATATAAAATATCATTTTCATTAAAATACCACACCAGTGAAGTCGTGGGAAGCAACTAGTAATATTTTATATTATGAACAATTACCTAACCACATTTTTGGTAGTGTAATCTTCGGTAAACCCAATATTATGTAGGGTAGTCTGCTCACCACATCCGGTCATTTTTGTTATGAGAACCATGTAACTAGTATCGTGTAACTATGTACAATTGAATAAATTTCTGTGCGTTAAAGCGTTTCTTCGCAATATATATCAGGACAGAAATAACATCATCATATCAGTACACAGACGCCCACTACTGGACATAGGCCTCCTCTTATGATCGCCATAAATAAGAGCCTGCATCCACCGATTGCCCGCTACCTTCACCAGGTCCACCTAGTCGGGGGTTTACCCGCACTACGCTTTCCGGTTCGGAGTTGTCACTCCAGCACTTTAGCAGCCCAACCGCTATGAAAGATGGAAGTATACAACTTAAAAATAGTCGACATAGGTGTATTTCCTCACTAATCTCGAAGGAAACTATGGTGAGCAAAGCCGTGGCATAGTTATCTTCATACATTTGCATACTACGTTTTTGGATTAAGCTTAGTGGCCTACATAGAATCAATGGACGTTGAGGCTGGCGACTCCGAACCGAATAGCCTAGTGCTGGTCGACCTCCTACTAGGTGAACCGATGACCTAATGCAGGTCACGGGCAATCGGTGGATGCAGGCGGCTCATAGTCGCTCAGCGTGGTGATCATTACAGGAGGCCTATGTCCAGCAGTGGACGTCTGTGGGCTGATATGGTGATGATGAAGTGGTCACTCTAGTGGTCTATGTGTACCCGGATATTAATCGTTAAAATTGCGTGCGATGTCTTAATCCGAGGACACTATATTAGCTGTAAGTGCCTGAAAAATATAGTCATGTCAAATGCCCAGTCCATATAGATTTATGCTTAATGGAAATTTCCCCCTTAAAACAGTTCTAATTTTTTACTGCTTAAGCATGTCCAAATACTATATTTATTTATTTCTGATTTAAGCCGTTGTACATGTTTCGATGAAACTTACACAAATAGAGTAATAATATTAATAATAATATTTTGGACATTTTCGCACACACTGATTCAGTCTCAAACTAGGATTATCTTGGGTATTAGACAAGAATATATATACATATATAGATACATACTTATAAAGATAAATACAATACATAAATAGATAAATCTGTTCATAACTCGTATACAAACATTTGTGCTCGTCATTCAAAGTTTGTCCCTACCAGGATTCGAACACGGGATTCATTATCACAGAAAGCAGGGTTACTGCCGCTATACAAATAAGTCGTCAAACTAAAAAGTATATACTGTGTTAACAAATAGGATAACATAGGATACTTNCCAAACTAGGATTATCTTGGGTATTAGACAAGAATATATATACATATATAGATACATACTTATAAAGATAAATACAATACATAAATAGATAAATCTGTTCATAACTCGTATACAAACATTTGTGCTCGTCATTCAAAGTTTGTCCCTACCAGGATTCGAACACGGGATTCATTATCACAGAAAGCAGGGTTACTTCCGCTATACAAATAAGTCGTCAAACTAAAAAGTATATACTGTGTTAACAAATAGGATAACATAGGATACTTTTTATCAAGGTAATAAGTTCTATTCTATGACAATATAATAATTTAATCTCATTTTAACTTCAGACGGGCGAAGTCGCGGGCAGACAATAGTAATACATATCGCTCATCCAATAGAACAATGACGTAATTACATTTTTGCAATTTATTAGAAGATGCGTTTCAGTTTAAAATTGGATTATACCCATTTTGTAAATCATTTCAATTATCATGATTTTTTAAAATTTATTTATAGATTATTATTAATAACTTGAGCATTCTCGAAAAAAGCCCATATTTAACAACGAATCAACCAAATTAAACACAAAATAAAATTTTAACTTTTTTCAATTACGTCATTGTTCTATCGGATGAGCGATATAATAATTTCATTGCGACACCTCGCAAACAATATGGCGGATACACGTTGTTATTTTGAACGCAAGTAATTGAATCACGATATACGATTCTNTAAATTTATTTATAGATTATTATTAATAACTTGAGCATTCTCGAAAAAAGCCCATATTTAACAACGAATCAACCAAATTAAACACAAAATAAAATTTTAACTTTTTGCAATTACGTCATTGTTCTATCGGATGAGCGATATAATAATTTCATTGCGACGCCTCGCAAACAATATGGCGGATACACGTTGTTATTTTGAACGCAAGTAATTGAATCACGATATACGATTCTAATGTTTGTCTGCTTCATAATGAGTAAGCTAGACGATATTAGTAAGCTAATAGTAAAGATACTGATTATTGATATAACAGAGAACCCGAAGCGGTAGAGTGCTTGTAATGTGACCACAAAGCCCTTTGTTCAAATCCCGGCCACTGTTTTTTTACATTCCCACAGAAACTTGAATTAGTATGTGTATGGGTAATTGCTGGTATTTCGGTACATGACACACATAAAAGTAGTGTATTGTTTCCTTAATTGAATATCACAATTGATGATTGATTGGTTCAGTGGCTGTGATTTTGCTTTTTGTGCCAATTGGCCCCGGGTTCGAATCTTGGCAGGGAAAAAACTTTGTGTGATACGCAGGAATTTTATACATGAAGAATTTTATATAAAATTTATAGCCGAAACATGGATGTTTACCTATATATGTATTAGCGTTTGTCTATATAAGTAAATATATAGTTGCTTAGTACTTAAGACAGAGAGTCCTAATTTGAGACTGAATCAAAGGATGTGAATTGTGTTATGCGAATAATCGATATAAATAAAATCGATGATTGAATATCTGCATAATATTGTCTATGCCGTTTTATGACAGTCGAAAATACTTTATAGTAGGCCCGTTTTAACAGGCTACATTTGACACTTCATCAGACTAACCTTGCAATTTTGGCTATGCAGTACTAATAATTTTTTCAAAGTTAGAACGTTTTAGTTGGACTTTTTCAGTTACTGAATATATATTTATTTTAATAATGAAAACGGTTTTACGATTTACTTTGAATAATAAACCATTCTAAACATATAGACAGACAGATGTCAAATAAGGCCTATGGGACTTTAACAAAATTTGCTCACACAATAACATTAGTATGTTAAATGTATAAACACGTCAGATATTTTTTTTATTTAAAAGGTTCACTGCACTGCTCTTTTATAAAGACGCGAAACAGTTGGCGAGGCGGCTGCGTGGCGCAGGTGCGCAAGCACATGTCTGATGTATGCCCACCTCTGCATACGTTGCTTCTCAGTATCATCTTATTTCCTACATCCACACAAATTTATCTTCTTCTATTTTTCATCGTGGGAATCGGCTGCGAATTCGTGCCATTTCTACCAGTGTCGAGTGTATATATTTTTGTAGTTATATAATATTTTTCAAGTTAACAATAAAATATCGGTGCGTCATAATTTATTGATTCTTTGGAGTTTTGAAGTTAATCCGACGAATACTACTTTGACCAGACAAAACTCACTGCTATGTTAATCACAGTTTTATTCCAATGTTTCAATATTGTTCACGATTATTGACGATGAATGTACGAAACAACACCAAATTTATATATTAAACTAATATAAGACATTAAACTAAAACTTCAAGATATGCTTCACTCGGGTTGTCGCCAAAACTCTACACAAATTTATCAACGATGTCTAATGTCTCTAAAATATATAGCGGTATTACTATGTCGTTAAAAATCATCATATATATATATATATATATAAAACTTCGAACGCGCGTAAATATATACAGGTATTATTATTGTTTTTTAAATTTAAAGAACTTTAAAACACCTTTATTTTTAACGACATAGTAATACCGCTATATATTACTACAATCACACCCGATGGCTAGTGGCGATGTAACCTAGGGTGGTAAAACGTACTAATTTAATAAAAACCTATTCACTCTTGTCTTAAAGACACCTGCATTATAATCGGACGGAAATACTGACGCAGGAAGACTATTCCAGTCTTTGGCCGCACGTATTATTAAATGTAGAAGCAAATCGCTACGTACGGTGGGCAGGGATGTCTACGAGGTAGGAGTGATAGCCCGCCCTGCGTCTAGTAGTCCGATGGTGAAAGGGGGATGAAGGAATTAAATCGTGTTTTTCTGCGCACACTCGCTAAAATGATTCCTGTAGAATACTGAAAGGCTGGCTACCCTGTGCCTGTGCGTAAGACTTTGTAAATTGGTCTCAATCAGTGAAGGGTTACCAATAATCCTCATTGCACGTCTCTCCATAGAATCCAAGACTGATAGGTGGCATTTCCCTCCACTTATGGGCTCCAGCCCATAAGTGGCAGCAGTACTCCACACACGACCAGGTTTGCGCTTTATACAGCATAAGCAGCTGATCCGGTGTGAAATACGGCCGGACTTTAGCTAGGACTCCCAGCTTTTTGGCAGCTGATTTGGCCCTGGACTCAATGAACCGGCGAAATTTGAGGTCAGTTGAAATTTCCATTCCTAGTAACTGAAGGTGGCTGCTATATTTCAAGGATATACAGTGGAAAGTAGGAGATAAGGTGAACGAACTCCTTTGGCGGAGAAAAGACACGACTGCGTTTTGGAGGTGTTAAACCTCACAATGTTGGCATCACCCCAGTGTGAGAGTGCCTTAAGTGTGAGGTTCAAGCGCTCCACCGTGGCCTCTCTTTCCGACTGAGGTTTTAAAGATATGCAAATATTATTTACTGCAGGGCTTTCAACCTGATTTGAAGTGTGTATATTAACTTTTTAAGAATCTATCTATACTATTATAAAATTGTTAAATGACAAATTTTCAAAAATCAAGGATATTTAAAAACAAACTACTCAGATCGATTAATTAAGGGCTTCTAAAACCAATCCGTCGATGTTTGTTTGTTTGTTCGGGCTTCACGTAAAAACTAGCCGGTAGATTTTACTCAAACTGTTACAGTCTTAAAGATATTATTCTGGTTTAAATAATAGGGCATGTTTCATCAAAATCGGTTTGAAGATACAGCTTGATCTCCGTTTTAGTAGCCGCCGCTAAGGCACGAGAGGTCAAGTAAAAGTGGTTCTAAGGCTTTTTATATAAATCTATGATTGTGTCGGGATTTTCCATGTAGCAGAAAACTGACATTCACGCGGGCGGAGCCGCGGGCATAAGCTAGTAATATTATAAAATTGTAAAACGCCATTGTCATTACATTAAAAATATTTCAAGTAACCTAACTCGGATCGCCTAATTGAGGGTTTCTGAAACTGAAAAAAATGTTTTGTTTCCTTCGCGTGTATTTGTTTGTTTCTTCGAACNATGACATTCACGCGGGCGGAGCCGCGGGCATAAGCTAGTAATATTATAAAATTGTAAAACGCCATTGTCATTACATTAAAGATATTTCAAGTAACCTAACTCGGATCGACTAATTGAGGGTTTCTGAAACTGAAAAAAATGTTTTGTTTCCTTCGCGTGTATTTGTTTGTTTCTTCGAACTTCTCCCGAAAACCAGCGGGTAGGTTTTAGTCACACTATTCCGAGGTCTTAACAGTACTATTCCGACTTAAATACTGCAGTATGTTTCTTCAAAATTGGCTAAGTAGACCTGTAGATACAATCTGACATGTAGTGTTTTAGCGAGAAAACCGACATCCACACGAGCGGACTCTAGTTCTACAATAAGTTTAGTGATTTCAGTTCAGGAGTTTCTATAGTATAAACTATCGAACATGTTTGTCGCTCATAAATGGACTTTACTGCATTTTATGCGTTTGTGATACTGTGCAGCTGAACTCCACCCATGTGTCAGTTGTTTAAGGCCCTTTTCATTCTGTCATTATTGTATCTGTTTTCTGCTTAATGAAGTAGTGGCAACTAAAACTACATTTAAAAATTTGTCCCAATTGAATTTATAATAATATCGTCTCACACTTAGTAAGGTATCTATACATATATCTTATAACTCAGTGCCAATGATGGAGCATAGTATGGAAGCGGACTTGTATGTGTTGTTTGCAAGTTTCGTAGCCATTTCCGTTGTGTTAGCATTATAAAAAAAGAATAAAGTAGAAAGAATTAAAATCAATGATTATATATTTTAGAAAAAGATTTCATTAATGTTGGTATGTAATAGTGCATAGTGTCATATATATAACCAGTAACCAGTAATCAGATTTAACCAGTAGTATTGCATGCAAATTGAAAAAAACGGCCATTTTTATCTTTGTCACGATTTTATACCAATATTTTAATATTGTTTATGGTTGATGACGATTGATAAGCAAAAAAAAACTACATTTATATATCAAACACTACAATAAACCAGTATAAAAATATTATAAGTTATTTAAATGAAGACCTAGTTCAAAGGCCTCAGATCATCATCATTAGTCCATCTATTCACTCATTGCAGAGCACAAGTATTCTGTCATAGTGAGTGGGGTTAAACTATAGTTTACGGCGCTGACCTAATGCGGGGTGGCAGGATACCAGATCATAAATAACAAGAAAAAGACAATTACGTATAAACAACCTTGTGCGTGCATTATTTTTGTTAATTACGTGAAATCACAATAAAAATAAATAAATTCCATGTTTGTTTTCACATCGGTGGCGAGACGTGGGAACGCGAAGACAATGGGGAGAGCATCTCTTGTTATTCACTCATTGTATGAGAAATCGTGAGATCTGTGATATGGGCACGCGTTTATATGCACATAACTGTCATACGATCTAGAAGTAACGAAGTATTCTAACATGATATCAGTTTTTTTTTTCTTTTAAGAAATGCTCTTATTGATAGGATTTCTCTTTGCTAACATTTCAGGAACCATCTGACTTTTAAATTAAGGGATAAATTAAAAAAAATCTTAGTGCTCACCTGTGTTAGGTGAGAAGTTTAAGAGAAGAATAATAATAATTTTAGAGAAGAACTCCCGTGTAAAATTTAATGCTTCTAGACCAGTGATTCTCAACCATTGTGCTGCGGCACTTTTGTGTGCCGCCAAATTCTTAAAGTGTGCTGTCAAATTTTATCTTTAGTAGCATTGTCATTTTTACGACCAAATGTAAATGAAATTATCAAAAAACATCAA
>WUAW01004245.1:317-11382 GCA_017165845.1 Thaumetopoea pityocampa | reverse complement strand
ATACCCGCCTGTAACGCGACCACTATACTACCGAAGAATTGGGGTAGGCAGAGACCACTTCTTTTCACTTGCTACGAACAAGATGGATAGCCGTAGCCCACTTTTCACCCCCGCCGGAAACGAGACGTGTCGGGTGGCGAACCACGACGCCGCCATTTTAAGGTTCAAAAGCATTAAAAACCTCATTGCGTTCCCACGAAAAGGAAGGAAAGGATCTTTCCTTTGGGGGAGGAAAGGTGTATTGAGCAAGGAGTATGGAATTTGGGAAAAGGATTATAGGATATAGGATACTACTATCTCGGAAGGAGTAGGAAGAGACAGTAGTAGCTCGGGGGGCCGGGGTCGCTTACCCGTATACTTAAGTCTATTTGCCGGACAGGCTAACAGACTAAGTACTCCCTGACCACTGTTTTATTTTTCGTGCAGCATATGTCTTAACGCATACCACTGTACCGAGGGCACGGAACAACAGTTATATGTGGTTTGCATGAATTAAAACTACACGCGTCCTTCTGTAGAGCGTGTGTCTTGTCGCGGGGGTTACTCGCGTATTTGTTCGCAGGGATTACTTGTGTACTCGTCCGCGGTGCGGGCAATTCGACCGCGATGTGGGCAATTAGTCCGCGCAGCGTGCAAAAGTTTATTAATACCTTGCTCATCGCAATTCATATAGCACACATGAATAATTTTATATATTAACTAGGTATTTTATAATAGGTTTTTAAGAAATATGTAAATATTATTCTATATTTTCATGCATTGCATATTCAAAAACTGGAAGCTTCGAAAACGGCGTATGGCTGGTGGTCGCGGGGATTATGGGTGCTTCAGGAATGATATAATACCCATATCGCCCGCAACAGCAGACAATTTTAAGCTGCAGATTATAATATTGCTAGATGAATGAGTTAATGAATTGCCGTGTATGACTGGCAATAGCAATAGTACCTCGTCTATTTCCGCGGGTACTGTGAGAACAATATACCAGGACAATGAACAGCAGCGATATTTTGCGATTAAATTAATAATTACCTACTTTATGGAGAAGTTACAGATCCAAAATGCACATCCACAGACTGGTGACGATGAGTATTAAATTAATAAACTACAGTAAATTAGAATAAATTATAATGAGTTATGTACACCTACAGAACACTTACAATATTCTGAAAATTAAAGTTTCACTAAATTAATTAAGCCCAGCACGTAGTTGACATAAAAAAAATGCAAATTAACAGTGTCACATGTATAAATTTTGTTAAAACGACATCGCATTCCGTAAATAACTCAATTAAAGTTTAACGTGTTGGCGACCAGGGGCCGTGATCTTGATAGTGTGCGTGATATAAGTTACGCGAGTATATCCTAAACTAGCTTTTGCCAGCGGCTCCGCCCGCGTGAATGTTGGTGTTCCGCAACATGGGAAATCTTGAAACAATCATAAATTTATATAAAAAGCCTATTAACCACTTTTAGTTGAGCTCTTGTACCTTAACGGTGGCTACTAAAACAAGGATCAAGCTGTATCTTCAATTTTAGTTGACCGATTCTGATGAAATATTCCGCAGTATTTGAGTCAGAATAGTAACTGTAACGGTTTAAGTAAAATCTACCCAGTGATTTTTGCGTGAAGCCCGAACAAACAAACAAACAAACATCGACGGATTTGTTTCAGAAGCCCTTAATTAGTCCATCTGAGTAGTTTGTTTTTAAATATCTTTGATTTTTGAAAATTTGACATTTAACAATTTTATAATAGATTACATCTATAGAGTCGGCACATGTGCACTTACATCCCTAAAGGCGCGTTAACACAAAGTCTGCTCGAACAAAGTAGATTTGACAGTGTAGCTTTGATAAAAGTTTATTTTGATACCGGTTGACACTAACCAAAGTTCACTCGGATCCTATTCTTCATTCTCATAAACTAGATAGAGATAATATTTTCATTCTTTAGCGGTTAAGTTGGAAAGATGGTAGCACTAGACAGATTTATTGCTAAACGGTGTCGGAATTATAGCATATTTGTTGATAGAAAAACTAATAGTTAATCGACACCTAAGTAGACATTGAAAAATGAACGCGGCCTAAGTTCACTTTGGACGTCGTCGTCCAAGTACACTTTGATGAGTATTGTCACGATCAAAATAACGTCCAATTAGATGACAAATCTATTTTGTACAAGTAGACTGATTGTATCAACGCGGCATAAGGCACCGTATCGGCGCGAGCGCATGTATTTTACTTACAAGTATTTTCGCGAAACCGGTCGCCACTGCTGCCCACCAAAGAAATTTACGAGGCTGTCCAATATCGCAATTAATCCTTTTTTAATTAATTTCACGTAATGATGTAAAAAGTCAACACGACTCCGCATTTTAAGCGGTTAAACGAGTTGTTTTCACTTTTTACTGCCTTTAATTTCAACGTTATTATGAATTAAACTTGTTTTTAAATTATCGATTACGTTTCTGTAAAGTGTCGGTGTCATTGTGTTCGGCAAGTTGATATTTTTAAGTGTCATTTTTGAAGATATTATATTAAGCAGGGTATTCAAAAGCATAATTTGTTTCTTAATGATATTTTTTTATCCCTAATACAGGGACCTTTTTTAACTAAAAGGGCGATGAGGTTGAAATACTAGCTTTACCAAACTGGCCTAGTGCTCGTTGGTAGAATTCACACACTTATGAGAGCTAGCTTCTTTCTTCGTTAAGTATATTGATGACTATAGAGTAGAGAGTACATGAGTTTGAAATAGCCCAGTGGTACTGGGTCTGGATTGAACCCACGACCTGTTATTGCGGGACGCGACCACCCGACGACGACTATACTTTCTTAACGATGCCATTTAATGATTTAAATCAATGTGAGTACCTAGTTTCTCAATTTAATACTGAAAGACGAAGATTTCAGCGACCTTTCTACGCTTTACAGTTCGGGGTCACCACTCCAGCACTTTTGGACCTCAACGTCCATCGGTTCTGCGAGCTGTGTACCCCGTTCACTGGCACTTCAGCTTCGCAATCTTTCGAGTCCCATCGGCGACTCTAGTTCTCCTGCGGATTATCTCATTGCGCATCCTATCAATTAGGTTCTAAGAGTATAAAATTCATTTAACTACTAGCTGAGAACAGCTTCGCTCGCACGAAAGTGTAATGTCAAAAGCTATTATAGTTTCTTTTTTCATAAATCTCTGTACGATACAGAGTTTTAATATATTATAAATCATTTAAGTATATACTTTATTTTTGAACCTTATAAAATGGCGGCGTCGTGGTTCACCACCCGGCACGTCTCATTGCCCGCGGAGACGAAATGTGGGCTGCTGATAGCCACTTTGCTACATCAAACGATCGTAGCAGGTGGAAGGAAGTGGTCTCTGCCTACCCCAATGGGAAAGAGGCGTGACTGTATGTATGTATTTATGTAGTATCTACTATGGTCTCTGCCTACCCTTATGGGATATCGGCGTGAGTGTATGTATGTATGTATGTATTTAAGTAAGTATATTAACTCAACGATTGGCCGGAGAGGTGTCTCCATAGGTTATACACCTTTTGGCCACATCAGCGTAATGTATGTAGGTTGATGAATTGATATCTCATCATATTTTTTCCAGCCTCGATTATATGTTCGACATTATGCATAATATCATTTTAGTTGTCAGTGAATAATCTGTAAATTGTAAAGTTACTTAATTACCTGTTCAATTCGTAACATATCTCCATAAAATACCGACTAAGATACAATTATCCTGCGACTCAAGAAATATTTAAAACAATTTTCAAGATGGCTGCGCAGTTTATAGCTTTTGTGGTGCATTCTGTAGTTGTAGAATAAAAAAATTATATGAGTCGTATAGAATCAAAGGCGGCTATCTCACTTTTGGCAATTTTTAGCTGACAAAGAAAAAATTCAATGTTTTTAATAGTATATCCGTTTGTTTAAATTGATATTGGCCATGTTCATTGGAAAATCAACGACAAATTTTGATTTAGTATCAAAGATGTCAATATAATGAAAATAAATTTTTAATAACCTTTTCTTTTATAGTTACTCAAACAATGCTCAAAACGAGATAGCCGCCTTTGATTCTAGACGACTCATATATAAATTGATACGTGGCGCCGGCGTGATAATAGCGTCACTGCATCTCTCCCTGTGGCTAATGTGAGGACCAGCTGAGGGTTGGACCAGGATAATGGGCGTTATCCTGTTATTCAAACAAAACATATTAGCGATCTCCAAGACGCTTGGAAAGCGTGGAGATTATGGTAGATCACTCCTTTTTAAGGAAGAGGCTTTTGTCCAGCAGTGGACTTGTACGAGCTGACGACGATATCCTTAGTACGATATTCTTTAAAAACGGAATAATTAAATAAATGAAATTCTCTTCGGTTTCTCTTTTGCAATACCAGCATGTCGGAACTTAGTACATAATAATAGTACATAATAATTAGTACATATTAGGAATAATTTTAGTGCAAATTCTCTATAATATCTTGTAGGTGTCAGTTTTAAATAAATCAAAGTTCCTGAATGTTTATTTAAACCAAAAATCCCAAATAATCACCTTGTATCCGAGTTGCTAAATTAATATCAACTACAGCGCTTGCATTCTGTACCTACAATCTGACAGTTGCTGCTAAATATCATAACGTCATCGCTTTTTGTCATATATAATTTTCGTATGCTAAAAAGGGATATTATCATGTATAACAAGTTTCAGATAATTATTATGGAATACAGGGGCTGGTTGTTAAAAGCAAAAATGATGTCGCAATCGATTAAATAGTTATATAAAAATTAAAAAGAATCGTATTTTATAGCGAATGGAATCAATAACAATCCGAAAGTAGTTTTATAAAAAAGAATTAATATCTGTAAGTGCTCCTCTGTGCTTGTATTTACAAATAAAAATAACTTTGCGTGTACGAAATATAATTATAGAAAATATATAATGTAATATTCTGGACACTCACATATGTACATTGATCTACATATCTTGGATACAAGACAATGATATACATACTTATATGCATAAATACATCCATGACTTGATGACGGGATTCAAACTCGGGATTCATTGGGAGAGAGCAGGGTCAATGCCATTATGTCAATCAGTCGTCAAATTTAGATACAAACCGGTCAGCATAACTCAGAACTTGAAATGATGTCACCGTATGCGCAAGACCAGATTCCGCTGGCCTTGCGGATGTTCATGTGCGATGGTAATTACATAGCATTAGGCGACGGGAGTTTGTACCGACAGGTTCATAAAAACATAAGGTACTTATTACTCGTCGTAAATAGAGCTTTAAAACTAATAGTAGCTTCAGTGAGAGCTAGTGACAGTAAGCTCTCCCACTTTATCCTTAATACATACTTACATACACTCATGCCAGTATCCCATAAGGGTAAGCAGAGACCATATTTCGCCACATACCACGAACCTATTATATCTCGACTCATACACATTTATATATATTTTCATACACTTTCGTCAATTAAGGGTGCTATGAACTTGGCCTTTTTGAAATAATTTGTTGATTTGATCAAGGTAAATTTTTCCTGGGCGTCCTCTTCCGACACTTTCACTCACATTTGCCCGGTATATTCGTTTCGTTAATCGAATCTCATGCATTCTTTCTAAATCACCAAACCATTGGAGCATTCCTTTCTCGGTCCTTGTCATCACACCATACTTCAATTTACTCTGATCCGTTATCACGCTATTCCTCAACCGATCAGTAAAGCCGACTTCACAGGTACTCCGTAGGATATCTTTATCATCCCCGGTTCATAATCGTTCCCACTACAGGGCCGCGAACCTCCCCTCATCAGGGGAGAGATTAGGCGGTACTCTACTATGCTGGCCTAGTACGGATTGTTAGACTTCACACAACCATGATGGGCATACAGGTTTCCTCACCAAGTTTTCCTTCTCCGTTGAGTACATTGGTGTCTACAATGTAGATCGTACATGGATTAGAAATAACTAAGTGATACGGGACTGGGATCGAATCCCTTACTCATTTTTGATGGCATATCAGGTCTGGCACCACTAGACCACCATCATATCATTATTATATCAGCCCACAGACGTCCACTGCTGGACAAAGGCTTCTTCTAGTGATCACCACACCGAGCGGATATGAGCCGCCTGCATTCACCGATTGCCCACGATCTTCACCAGACCATCAGTTCACTTAGTTGAGGGACTGATGACCACCAATGTACTGCTAAATAGCAGTGCTTCGATATCTATGCACTGCAGGAGCCCTTTCAGATAGATTGGATGGCTGTGGCATAGGAAATACACACATCAGCAAGTGGATTTTGTGTTCTTACGTATATACGTAAATATATAATTCACGCCTTTTCCCTGGCTTTCTGGAGGGTAATCGAACCCTGGTCTTCCGCGTGACAGGCGGGGATACTAACCACTATACTATCGAAGAATTGAAGTAGGCAGAGACCACTTCTTTCCACATGCTACGAGCACAGTGGCAGCTCTATCCAAATAGAGCCCCGCATGCTTGGATAAGGCTAATCATTAATTTGGGTCTAGTCATGTAGCCATTAGCGCTGCAGCTACTGACTTAGTGGAAAGGAAAGGAAAGTGGGTGAGATAGGAAAAGTATAATATGGAATTTGGGAAAAGGACTATAGGATATAGGATACTACTACCTCGGAAGGAGTAGGAAGAGACAGTAGTAGCTCGGGAGGCGGGGGTATCTTACCCGTATACTTAAGTCTATTTGCCCAACAAGCTAAATGATTAAGTGCCGCCTGTTCTTAACAAAGTATAAATATCGCACTGAGCCAATAAATCTATCCGGATCCATTATGTCATCGGCATAGTGCGGCGGCCGTTGCCTCTCGTACTCTATGAATATTCAAACCAGTTCTCTATAACCTGTGGAACTCGTCTTGGCGACCGCTGACTGCGCTGCACATGCGCCGTCCGTATATGTCATGTTTCGTTGACGCGACTTGTCGCACACGACAATATAAAGTGGCTTTTTTTATTTTTTCATTGTTTTTGAAGTTATAGTACAGCTAGTTAGTACATGGATGGTGCCAGACTCGGCTTGCGATTATAAGGTCGTAGGTTCGATTCCGGTCCCGTACCTTGTCCTTGTTTTTACAATTTTCTAATTCATGTACGATCTACATTGTGGTCACCAATATACTTAACGGAGAAGGAAACTTCATGAGGAAACCCGCATGCCTAAATGGATGTGTAAAGTATCAATTCGCAATAGGTCAGCCTGGTAGACTACGGCCTAAACCCCCTCTTGATCAGGCGAGGTCCATGCCCCTATATGGGATGAATATGGACTGGGGGAGGGATAGTACAGCTGAGTAGAAATATCTTTACCCTGTTTATTTTTAATGGCCGTTATAACTAGCAAGCTCACGGCGCACCGGTTGGTCAGCGGCTACAAAAATTCAAGACAGACCAATATATTGTTCCGTTTCTCATATACATACATGTGTTGCAATTACCATGGACTGAGTCGCTGTGCTTCTTGCGCCTGTAATTGCGGTGACATTCCTCGCCACTTAACCGCAACACTGCAGCGGCCGTAGCTCTGCTGTAACGCGGTGGATCAAAGGCAATGTTTAGCGGTGCTTACACTCTCAAGTGGTTTACTCTAAGTCATTGAATTGATACCCAAAGTGGTCTATATCGACGCCCAGGGGTTGACATGACGTGCAAGGGGTCCACGCCAACTGTTAAAAACACATTTGAAATTAATAACTTTACAAAAAAAAAATACATTAACTACGCTTTGGGGGACTACTGAAAAACATTACAAGTAGTCTAAAAGACAAAAAGTTTGAGAACCTCTGCTCTAAGTTATACCATTTTTTTATTTTCAATTCAATTTATTTTCCTTATAAAAAAATATTTTCAATCAAAAGTAAAGAGTTTTTATGAATAAAATAGTCGTTTGTGTGTTTGTAATCGTATTACTTCTGAACGATTTAACAGATAGATGTCATATTTATATTTATTTATTTATTTACATATTTGTTTATTTGATGCTCTCGGAACCAGAAGTATTTTTGCTAAAAAACACTTTGATAATATCGCAACCTCCCCTTTTCAATGAATTCGGGAAGGATCAGAATATGGGACAGTAACATTGAATTGCTGCAAAAATTAGAAAATAGTCGGAGAAACATGATTAAAACGAAGTTGAGGATTTGCACAGCAACATAAAAAGAACTATCAGGTGACCAAAAAAGTTCGTCCAGTTTTAGTCGTTGCTCACAATAAAGACATGTTTGAACCTGTTGCGATTTCTAGCGACCGATATTTAGTATCAATATAACATGCACAAACTCGTCAGTTTATTGATGCACTCTATTTTGTTAACACGCTTTTCATAAGTAAATCATTTTTGTCTAAAATATCAGTTAATACTGTGATTCGAGCTTGTTTGCTCTACGAATTTAAAGACGGCACCAAGGCTGCAAAGGCATCTCGTGAAATATCTACGCATTCGGTGAACATGCAGTATCAGAACGCACTGCACAAAAGCGGTTTAAAAAGTTCTTGTCAGGTGGCCAGTCGCTTGAAGATTCACCTCGTTCGGGAAAACCCTCCATTATTGACTATCAAGAATTAGAGGCTGCTATTGAAAACAACACTAAGTTAACTTGGCAGGAACTTTCGCAAATGTTTGGTGTAAGTGCTGAAACAATTCGTTTGCACTTACATCAGTTAGGTAAATCATGGAAGTTAAGTAAATAGAGGTTTGCACTTACATCAGTTAGGTAAATCATGGAAGTTAAGTAAATAAAAAGAGGGCCCTCATGAATTATCTAATGAACATAGGTATCATCGAGTATCAGTAGCTATAAAAACGAGCCGTTTTTGGACTGTTTGCTTACAGCTGATGAAAAATGCATTATGTACAATAATACAAAACGAACCCACCATTGGTTGTCCCCAAACCAACCAGTACCACATACATCGAAGATGCCAATTCATTACCAGAAAATCATGCTTTGTGTATGGTGGACCGCTGCTGGTATAATACACTACAACTTTCTTCCCGAGGGTCAAACTTTTACTGCTAAACTGTACTCGATGCAGCTTGATCGAGTACACAAATTTTTACTTCAGGAGCAGCCTGGACTAGTTAACCGGAATAAAGTAATATTTTCACAAGATAACGCTAGGCCACACATTGCCAAGCACACTCTGGAAAAAATTAATGATTTAAAATGGGAGTTACTAATTCACCCTCCGTATTCTCCTGATATGTCTCCAACGGATTATCACCTTTTCTTGGCTTTAAATAATCATATGAAAGATAAAAAAAATCGAAATTAAGTTGAGATCGAAGAGGAGATTGCCAATTTTTTTGCTTCAAAAAGTAAAAGCCTTTATAAGGACGGGATACATAAACTTGTATCTCATTGGGAAAGAATTGTAGAATGCGAGGGTGCTTGTGCAAATGAATAAATTGTTTTATAAATAAATCTACAATACTTTAAATTTCTATCATAAAAACCGCTCGAACTTTTTTGGTCACCTGATACTTAAATAATTATTAAAAAAAAAACATCACTCTGTCAGTTACACATATTTATGTATATACACATACAGACACACGCACATACACTCTTGCACAATTTTGTAGGGTAATTTTGATAATTTATTGTATTTTGTCAATAGTGAAGGAGTCTAACACCTGAAACACAAGATTACCTATTAGATTAATTTAGGTATCAGTGACAATATTTATAGCGCGAGAACTTGAAATTGGACACTTTTTACACACATTGATCTAGTCCCAAACTAGGATAACCTGTATCTTAGGTGCTAGACAATTATATACATATTTATATAGATAAATACTATACATAAATAGATAAATACATCCATGACTCGGTTATAAACCTTTGTGCTCATCATACAAAGTTTGTCCCAACCAGGTTCGAACCCAGGACCTATTGACACAGAAAGCAGGGTCACTGCCCACTGTGCCAATCAATCGTAATAATTATTATTATTTGCTAGAATTCGATAGGTAAGTGCAGTACTATGTCGAGGCCTAAACATTCCTTCCACAACTGCACGAGCCGACGCTTGAGACTCCTTCGAGGTGTTGTTGTCCTAGTCGCCCTTCCACTTAGCCTCTAAGGTATTGATACTCCAAGCGTCTATGTCGACCCCCAGGGGTCGGCGGGGACCTGCAAGGGGTCTGCGCCAACTGTCAAAACCACATTCGATGTTGATAAATCTGCAAAAATTTTATATTAACTACGCTTCGGGGGTCTATCCAAAAGTGAAAAACATTACAAGTGGTCTACAAGACAAAACAGTTTGAGGACCTTTGCTCTAAGGAAACAGCTGGAGTGCGCTCTGTACTCGATATTTTTATACCCTGTAGAACCTGTAGAAGCCATCTGCGCCCAAACAGTAAATATCATAGACATACAATCATACAGTCACGCCTATTTTCCATTGGGGTAGGCAGAGACCACTTCTTTCCACTTGCTACGATCGTTTAATGTAGCAAAGTGACTATTCGCAGACCATATTTCGCCCCCGCAAGCAACGAGATGTGTGGGGTGGCGAATCACGATGCCACCATTTTATAAGGTTCAAAAGTGTTAAAGTTTCTCATTGCGCTCCCAAGGCTCAGTGGAGAGGAAAGGAAAGAGGACGAAATAGGAAAGGTGTATTAGGCAAGGAATATGGAATTTAGGAAAAGGGCTATAATATACTACTATCTCGGGAGGAGTAAGAAGAGACAGTAGTAGTTCGGAGAGGGGGAGGGGGGGGGGTCGCTTACCCGTATACTTAAGTCTATTTGCCGGACAGGCTAAAAGACTAAGTACTCCTGACCTTAAATATCATTTTGAAAACAGATAGTATAATAGAGATATTATTTAAACAATTTGGGTAAAGTATATGGGCGGAGTTGCGATAAAAGATAGTAATTTATAAAAAGTGTCTTACACTTTTTACAGTGAGTCAGAAATTGCTTAATATCTTTATCTTTATTCTTTATTGTACAAATCACAAAAAAAAAAA
>WUAW01004232.1:44752-55054 GCA_017165845.1 Thaumetopoea pityocampa | reverse complement strand
TTCGAACCCACGACCCTTCGATCGTAAGCCTTGTCTAAAACCACTACGCCACCAATGCACTACTACACCACCAATGCACTGACCGCTATACTACTGAAGAATTGAGGTAGGCAGAGAGCACTTCTTTCCACTTGCTACGCTCGTTTAATGTAGCAAAGTGGTTACCCGTAGCCCACGTTATGCCCCCGTGGGAAATGAGATGTGTCGGGTGGCAAACCATGACGTCGCTATTTTATAAGGTTCAAAAGTGTTAAAGTCCTCATTGCGTTCCCACGGCTCAGTGGAGAGGAATGGAAAGTGGGTGAGGTAGAAAAGTGTCTCCTCCTACTCCTTCCGAGATCATGGATTAAACCAGTATGGCGGACTGTCGCCTAACCCCTCTCAATTTGAGCGGAGACCTGTCGTCTCCTGCAGTGAGACATTAGATGGGTTAATGTTGATGATGGAGTATAAAAAATTTTTTGAAATTACTTCGGAAGTATTCGGGATGGCCTCGTTTTTCCGATTTCAGTCGATCGTCAGTTGCTTTACATCAGACCTAGAGGGCTGATGTAAAGCAAAATATGATGTAAATGATAATGACGATATGAGCCCTATTGTAAATTTAATGTTGCTTTTTATGTATCATGAGTATTTTGTATTTTCTTTCCATTTTTAATTAAACCATTTGGGATCAACTTTTTTTCTACAATTTTTGGTCATTTAACATAGTTTGTGAAGTTATTAGATAAGATAAATATTACTTTAGTTTAAAAAAGTTCTTAACGTTTAATTCCAATTGTTTAGAAAAAAATCACAATCGGAAACGCTGGCTGATGTATGTAATTCGCTTTTTATAATTCGCACACGTAAAATATAAAAATCTGATCGCTTCCATTTGGGAACGTTGGCTTCAAATTGGTTAATTTATTATACCACCATTAAAGTGTTTATTGCGTACGATATTGATATACCTACTATAACTTAATTATATTTAATTGTATTTAATGAATGTTTCATGTTGATTGCTTTTTCTTTTAATTAGATATTATTAAGAATTTCATTAATAGGTATACGGAATAACCTCTGCGAGATATATGGGTTCACAATGGCGCTTGTAGCAGATAACCTCAACTATCTGTTGAGTACGTCAACCGCCATTTTGAAATATAGCTCCTGGGCACTTAAAAATAATAAATTGGGTAGGTACTTTCGTTGGCTACATCTGTTTATGACACGCATATGATATTGAAAGATCAATGTTAATTTGTGTGTCATTTTGCCCGAGACCTTCATTATATCATGGGTCGAAGGCGACGCCAGCCAGTTCAATTTTTTTTTCGGCCAGTAACAAGCAAGAAGCAACGTTACCACTTGTAAGTGATCGAGTGCGCGATTCCCACCCCTCCGAGCATGTGTTGATATTAAGGCAAATAGTGTTGCCCAAAAATAGTCTTGATCTTTCAAGCAAGAATGGCAGAAATATAGAACGATTTCGAGAAAAAATATAGGCTACAAATAATTATCATCACCATCACAAAGAGAAGCGGCAGGTTTTAGTTTGCCCAGCGCGAGTACCCTGGTCGACCAGATTGAACTGGACCTCTTTCTGCTAGCACCAGTATCGATTATGTTGACAGAGGGTACGGCGTGGGGGTTATAACTTCTTTATGTGAAGATATATCCCTGAAGGAAGCCGGAAAGCGAACTCCGGGATCCACCAGACCAAGTGCATTGGGATACAACGTGGAGTAGATTCCTCAGCTACGTAAACCACTTATTTTTTTTACCATATTTGAGCCAGTACTTGACTACAATCCCACCCGATGGTAAGTGGCGTGTAACCTTGGGCGGTAGAACGTACTAGCTTTATAAAAGCCAACTCACTCTATACATATATTGTCCTTCTACGCGCTTTTGTGCCATAAGATTCGCGCCTAACACATCATCATCCCCAGTCCATATAGTCCCCACTGTAGGGGTACAGACCTCCCCTGATCAGGAGGGGCCTAACATATATCACAGTTTATTACATTTATGT
Organism: Thaumetopoea pityocampa; assembly: GCA_017165845.1. Lineage (NCBI taxonomy): Eukaryota > Metazoa > Arthropoda > Insecta > Lepidoptera > Notodontidae > Thaumetopoea > Thaumetopoea pityocampa. The sequence goes on along the minus strand of WUAW01004232.1, from coordinate 53,034 downwards.
ATTCAAATATTGTATTTTACTTTTATTGTATTAGTCTATTTTCTTTACTGTATTTATGTACATATTTGTATAGAACATATCGACGGTTGAAAGGTAATAGGGCATAAGCGACATTTTGATCTTACATACTATCCTACTCAAAATTGTCCGCTTTTTCCAATGCGTCTACTCCAATGACTCTATAATGACTTTTTTGTCACTTATGCCAAGTAAAAAATTCAATCAATCAATTGATCTAATAGATCAATTGATCTAAGCGACATAAAACCACATAAAACAATGTCGAATCAAATAAATAAATGCTTTGCCAATTAATGCTTTCATTTTTCTTGATTCCAGAGCTGTTTCCATTTTCACGATATGACAATAAATAAAAAAGTTATGTCCATTTTTTTGCAATTTCAAACTTTAAACTGCTCTCCTGAACAATTTGGTTTTTGTCGCTTATAACCTATTGCGTTTCAACCGTCGATATGTATGTTCTTGATTGATTGGAGCCGGTGGAACTTTTGTGCTCCCTACTAAATGCACTCTCAGACCGCTCCTTATATGATACGGCCTGGGGCTCCTTCACCCATCCATCTTTTTCTCTTTCTTCTTCACCAGCCCGTAAAAGTCCACCGCTGTACTGGGCCTCCTCCTTAAAAAGGGGTGATTTGTCATAATCTCCACGGTTGACAGACATCTTGGAGATCACAGTGGATTGTGATATAATTTCAGGATAACGATACGAACTTATTAAGCATATTGGTGGTCTTGTGGTGACAGACACGACATGCTACCAAAAAGGTCATGGGTTCGATCCTGGTACCGTATCACACAGTTATTTCTAATTCATGTGCGACCTACATTATAGACACCAGTATTATTTAAATATGGTTGTATAAATGTCGTAGTTATATAAATACTACAAGACCTTTAAACCAATTCATAATATCGATACACGTTTTTTTTTCGATTTATTAATAAATATCTTGTGAATCATTATTTATTATTTCCGGGGCGTTTTGACGCCAATCCGAATCACAAAAACCACATTAACTAGGCGAAAGTTTCTACAGGCCAGTTGCTTTAAAATGCACGGTCACTGCAATGTTTGTTAGTTGTATCCGTATTTTTCATTATTATTTACGATTATTAACATAGATAAAATAACACCAAATTTGCTATCAAAAATCACAATAAACTAATATAAAACACTAAAACTAAATAAAATTAAATTGCCAACCATTTATCTTGATAATCTTGATAGAGTAGAATAAAGTACCTGCTGGCTATATCTAAAATTTAGTGGAATAATTGGTGCCGATTCAGTTATAACAGAACTTAACTAAATTTGGTCCCTTCCTATCTTTTTCTAATGTCAATCGCCAAAACGAAATAGCTACAATTTGATGATGTCAATTTAGTTTAGGAACGTCAAAATTAAAAGATTTAGGCGCGATTTCCGAGCACACGGAGTAAAGATACGCAAAAACGCAACATTTTTTGAACCGTTTGACGGAAACGTTGGTCGGTACTCGCTATAAATGTTTGCTATCTCGTTTTGGCGTTTGACATTAGAAAAAGATAGGGAGGGACCAAATTTAGTTAAGTTCTGTTCTGAAAAAAATTGTACAATTAATAACTATTTTTTATAATACTTGTTTCAATAGCCAATTATTGTAATTATAATTAAAACGAAAAATAAAAATATTTTAAAACAAAAATTAATTCCATGGGATATATTTCTTATACAGTAACTTTTTAATATTATTGTACAACAGTACAACAATCTTTTAATATTACTGTACAACAGTACAATAACCTTTTAATGTTCACAATAATAATCAAAGTTCACATTAATTATGATGAAAAGGTAATGGACAACACAAGAATGTTTTCTTTTTACTTTGCCGATTTCCAACCATTAAATTTTTCAATTAATTTCAAAACCAGTAATTAGACATGGAAATTAAAAAAAAATTATAGATAGAAATCTAGTAATTTATGAAAATAAAAAATATACTGCTTGCAAACTTTACAGTGGTTATTTGTGTCAAAGAATTTTCACGTGTAAGAATTTATTTTGATCATTAAAGAACACAATTACACAAGAACACAAAAATTACAATGGTTCATTGATAAAATTAAAACATTTACAAATTAACTAAAAATTATGATCGTGATCAAACATTGTCAAAACTATCATTAGATACTTCCATAAGTGTTTTTTTTAACGGTAAACACTTAAGTAATGTGTCATATAATCTATAAATTTGAACTCAACCAGCCAAGTGATATTTAAGTATATAAGTAACATACAGATAGACTTTTTTATGAGGAATATATACAAGCTTGTAGATAGAGAAGACAATGAGCTCAAAATTAAAAAAAAAACATTTAAATCAAATCAAGAGCACTGTGGATTATGAAATTTATATATATTTTTAATTTAATTGTATGTATGCCTATTACTTTAAGAAATTGCACGAAGATAAATATCTCCTACCTTTACTACTTCCGCCGTCTTCATTGGAATCCTCACTCGGGGGTCCGTGCGGCGCCCTCGTAGGCAGCGGGTGGGGCAACCGCGGCCTCGTCAGGAACGGTGGAGGCACACCGAAGAATGGCAAGAACGGGGGCCACGGTGGCCGCGGGGCCAGCTGGGCCGCCGCCGCCGCGTACAGCTGCAGCGGCGGCGGCAGGCCGCCCTCCAGCACCATGCCGCCGCCGCCCGCGCGCACCGCGCCCGATATCTTGCCGCCGCTCAGCGGGAGCACCCGCGAGCATTGTCTAACAACATTTTCATTACACGAACTCCAACAATACAAGTACAATCACCGACAAAAATTTTAAACACACCGATGTTTTTTTTTTTTTTGAGATCGCACTCCGACGCGTTTAATATTCGGTCTCGGACGCGAAGTATCAAAACAGTCGACTCGCGGCAGGCTGCACCCGGCACTGAGATGGCGCGCCCGGCGTTGGGCGGGGCGATGCCCCCCCTGTCCCCTACCCACGCACAAATTAATTCTCCGCCTCCTTCATATTATAGATTTATTCCTCGACCGTACATCGGTTCTCTTGCTAAACGCTTTCGAACCTTATGCCACGCAGTTACAGGTCTATACTGAGTAACATGTAATAAATCTAGGGTTGGCATACATTGAATTAACAGTAACGTAGACGTCGAGCGTTCGCAAGTTGAAATAAACCTTATTTATATGGCAATAACGCCTTATAGCTCGGCGGGCGCTTGGACATGGAATTTATAGGGCTGCCGTTAGTTCTCGCGGGCTTGTGGGGTTGTCATAATCTTTTTAGCCGCATGGCGCGCTGCTACAGTGACAAGTAAAAAGAATCGGTAAGAATTTATGGTAGGTTTCCATAAATGTTCGCATTTCGTATCTGTGAATCTCTGTAAGTATTAAGATAAGTACTAATATGATGTACGACTTTTTGACTTTAACACTAATAAATAAATACATGGAATATTCGTGGTAATTATCTTTTCGTAATATTATTGGTAATGCGTTATTTCTTAATGATTTATTGTTCTGTCGGAAAATATCAAAAGGTTAACGTCTCAGGAAATTACAGAGAAAAAAGTACCAGCAGAATTAACTCTGAGGTAGATAATTTAAGATTTCACCCGTACTTTTAATTTGACAGTTGATCGGTTTATGGACGAGCAATCAACTGCCACTAATCTATGCCAGACGAAACACACAATGGTGTTGCGTAAAACTAGATTACGAGTCTCCACTCTTCATCCGATCACTCTAATGACTACCAACTATCAATCATACGAAATTAACACGTTTTCAGATTATATTTCTGACAGTGATGAATCATAAGCGACCGAAAGGCAATCAATTTCACAACCAATTCCTTATTCCATTAAACAAAAAAGGTAATAACGTAATTGACATAAATAATAATAAAATATGTCAAGACAGCGTAACGATCGCTCGGACGCGACATGACAGCTCTATCAGGAATCTCGCACTGACTGTACCAGATACCCCGCCCCTTGGTCGCGGTAAACCCGCTGCGCGATGCTATTGGTTAACAGTCTGTAGTGGGGGCAAGGGGCGTGCCCACACGCCAGGGTGTTCGGAAAGCTTAGTGTTGCATGAATTTAATTAGTGAGAGGAGCACCTCCGGCGCATTAGGAGTCGCGATGGGTGAAGCAATAAAAGGTATAAAGGAATGAGTATAAATTAAAAGTTAAATAGAGATGGCGCGTGCGAGCGAGCGCACCGACTCTATGTTATCTCCGTCTCGCTCGCGCAGCGCGGATGAGCCGCTCGTAATTGTTTGACGATCTTATTAGTATCAGTTAAATGTCGTTCTCTCTTTTTCTCGCGCGAATTTAATTAGTTTTTAATTAAAGCTCGCCTAATGAGAGTTTTGCGGAATCTCTTCTGGCGTTCTGTTCATTTTTACGGATCGGCTCCCGGTTTGATTATTGATTTGATTCCTTTTTTAACTCTTTGTATTATATGATTACCTACCTAAGCTTGCGACAATTGAATTATCGTGTTGGTCGTAACTTTAATATAGGTAGGTATATCGGAAACGCGTTATGTAAACGCGGTGTATACGATTTTGATAACTTTTATTGTGTACCTAGACCCTTGGTGGGTTACCTTACCTTGTTCGATTGCGATTAGTCTCTTTTTTACCCCTGAAAATTAACTGAACACATCATCGTGATAATCAGTCTGTGTCCTAGGCATGGACTCCGCAATAAAAAGGAGGGATTGGCCATGATCTCCACCAGTGATCTCCAAGACACGAGTCTTGGAGATCGCAGTAGATTTCGAATGAATAACAAAACTCCTGCCCATTATCCTGGTACATCCTTTCGCTGTTTCTCTCAGCATCCGCGAGGAGATGTGGAGTGACGCTATTATAACGCCGGCGCCATATCGCGTACCCGGTAGGTATCACCTACTGCTGTGTCGTGCCGCGCTGTACCACCTGGGACATTCGCCACAAGACACGCGACAAACAGACGGACAACGCACTTTTGAATTCATTATAGGTGCTATCGAGGGATTGTCGATGTCACATACTGATGTTTTAATATTCGAATGTTCAGATATTTGCGCCTTAATCACCTAAAAACATCAAAGTTGATTTGAATGAAATTCTTAAGTATACCTAATATGATCTGGACTGAAACCTAGTATTTTATAATAAGAAATATCATGCGGTCAAAGCAGTCGGAAATAGTTAGTTACAAGTACCTAAGTACTAAGTAGCTGTTGGTAACACAATATACCACATATTATGTGTTGGTGATATAGGTGCCACTGTAGGTTTCTCGCGCAATCTCTTTCCACGCAGCACAATCTTGTGAAATGAGCGCCCAGCGGCTGTTTTTCCAAGCGGATACGACTTGGGGACCTTCAAGAAAGGAGTCTATAGTTTTCTTAAATGCCGGCAACGCACCTGCGATCCCTCTGGTGTTGCGGGTGTCTATGGGCAGCGGTGATCACCTACCGTCAAGTGACCCGCCTCTGGTGTTGCGGGTATCTATGGGCAGTGGAAATCACCTACCATTAGGAAACCCACTTGGTCGTTTGCCCCCTCTTATAGATATAAAAAAAATAAACAACATGTTACGTATGCGAGCATTTTCCCCATCATTTATCACCAATTTGAGTGTATATATGAGCACTGCGCACATAGTGCTGTCCCCCTCGCGCGCGGCCTGCGGGCGCGTCGCGTCTCGCTCGCCGTCGTTACGCTGCCCACGCACGCGCTCGCCGTTACTCCTCATTATGTCGGGCTTACGCCCGCGCGCGTTACGTACTGTCCGCCGGGATTGGGCCGCCTCACTTCTTTTATTGATGTTACCAGCACTGGCTGGTTACAAACGGATCTTGACGTCATTTCTCGTTAAAACCTCCGGATGGTTCGAAATTTGAGTCCTCAAGATGATTACCTACGTATCCTTCAAGAGGGGAATAAAAGCGAAAATAGTATTAATATAGTGGGAAACCAGTGGACTATTTAAAAAAAATAGAAATCGAACTCGTATGAAAAAAAAAGAATAAGATAATTAAAAAAATAATAAATTAGAAATTACACTTCTTTAGTATAAAGATATATATCGCTCATCCAATAGAATAATGACGTAATTGCAAAAAAGTTAAAACTTTATTTTGTGTTTAATTTGGATGATTTGTTGTTTAATATGGATTTTTTCGAGAACGCTAATTAATAATAATCTAAATTATTAATAATAATCTATAAATAAATTGTGAAAAATCATGATATGATTTACAAAATGGGTAGGTATAATCCAATTATAAACTGAAACGCTTCTTCTGATAAATTGCAAAAATGTAATTACGTCGTTGTTCTATTGGATGAGCGATGTGTGTGTATTATAAATAATTATTTGTCAACTGATAGCTGACGGATATGTGTATATAGATAAAACTGACAGTTGTCTTATTCGCATATGCGCGTTGGCGGCTAACTTCATGACTAACTAACTTCATTATGTGAATCTATTGTTACATTTTTCTCGTAACGCACCTAAAGAAGGGAAGTGGACGTTGAAGTGAAATTATCGTCATTGCACACTACATAATAATACATTTATTTATATTTCAAACTGGAAAATTAAGAAAACGTCTCATTTTTATAACCATTTATTTTTCTTATATTTAATAAAATTATTGTTAGAGTGGTACCTCGACTTTTGCACATGATTGGTTCCTGAAAGTGTGTGTGTGAATGTTGAATGTTCGAAAGTAGAGGGATGTAAAAAAATATGCACCAAAAAATGTGTTTTAAAGTATTTATTTATAAATATGTATACATAATAAAGTTAAGAGGTGAGTTAAGTGCTTTGAGGTATCTTTTTTTATTTATTTGAGATATACGTTCCTTATTGGGATCACATTCTTCCATCATAGTCAAAAATTTGTCAAGATGATTAAAAAGTTTATCTTCTAAAAATGTGCGAAATAGCGAATTGTGCGAAAGTCGAGGGCCGCGTGTAGGTATGTAACTCCGCCATAATAATGTCATGACGCCATCACGTGATGATGATGATGCTGATGCTGTATATGTACTGTGATCTTCAAAACGATAGTTAAGCGTGGAGATAACGGCACCCCCCCCCCTCCCCCTTTATGGAAGAAACATGTGCAGCTATGGATTTTCACATGATCAGAAAACCAGTTATTTTCATTAAAATCTGTTCCTAGAGCCATCCGAGCACTGTTCATTATAGGTACTTACAATCTTGGCCGTTAATTGTCCAATTAGAAGGTTTACCTTATATAAATACTAAAGTTTCATTAACTTACCATCATTTTTACTCATTGTGCTGTATACAAATATCAGTGTACACCTACATATGGTTCTAATTCCCGGTATTGAAATAAAACGGCGCTAACTGCAGAGCCGCAGCGACTGCATCATCAATCAAACCCCCCTCCCCCCGGCTCGCAAACCCCGCGCCTCCGTCTTGTCAACTGATTGCTTTCACCTGTGCAAGCTCTGCAAATTGTTACTATAATATATATTAGTGTACGGAAATATTTTTTAGTCATATGATACAAGTCTCCCTTCGACACTCACTTACTTACCTACTAGCAGTCACTGTGCAAAAAGTTAAATATGTATATATTAATAATACACTTAGTATATAATATATACACTCACACAGGGGCAAAAAGGTCCTCGAATGGAGACCACGTACTAGCAAGCGCAGGATGGGACGGCCACCTACGAGATGGACCGACGACCTGGTGAGGATCGCTGGGTCTCGCTGGATGCAGGAGAGACCTATGTTCAGCAGTGGACAGCGACGGGCTGAAATGATGATGATACATTCACACTGGTATCCCATAAAGACAGATAGTTTATAAAAATATATATAAAAATAAAAACATTTACTTTTTTAAAATATTTTGGTTAATAATTTGAAGGGATATGTGGGTCCTCCTAGTAGGTATTGTAGATTAAAAATAAATTGAATCAGGAGGCCTCGCTCTTCCATAGATCTACTGTGCTACTCGTGTGTGTGTGCGTGCATGTGCGCGTGCGTGCGTGCGTGCGTGCGTGCGTACATATCTCCGACATAAATGTTTATGATAACATTAGTAGTAATTCATATATTAGTATATTAATATAATTCGTATATTAGTAGACATTCCTGTAAGTTTAATTATACCTGAACTGTAGAGTTCAGATATATTTAAACTTACAGGAGTGTCTCAGTCAAGTATACAACGATCTTGATACCCCCCCCCCCCCCCCCCCCCCCCCCC
>WUAW01004232.1:3931-26567 GCA_017165845.1 Thaumetopoea pityocampa | reverse complement strand
TGCAATTACGTCATTATTCTATTGGATGAGCGATATATTCACAATTACATATATAATGGCAATCGGAATAATTTCGACGAATAGCCTTCATGTAATAATAATATCGATTCCAATACCGATTCCGTGTTTCGATTGATCATGAATAGTACTGCAGGTGTACTGGTAAGTCCGCTCGCGTCTATCCAATAAAACAGAATTGAATCCACGTTTCGCTGACACAGCTCCTGTGTCCTATTTCCATACAATGTTAGTTATAGTATTGGATAAATTCATGTGACTTGAAGCAGCCAGGAAAAATTATGACTAAAACATCTGAATTAATTCAGATTTTTTAAGTTACCAGTATTAATTAGGTCATCCGGCATTATGCAGTTATCATAAGGATCTATCTAGTGATATTAATCAATATGAATACTGGGTTAAATTAATATTTAATTCGATCCTATAATCCACGAATCAAATTTATCAGAGACTAGCTTTTGCCCGTGGCTCCACCCGCGTGAATGTCGGTTTTCCGCTACACGGGAAATTCCGACACAATCAAGGATTCATATAAAAACCTAGTAACCACTATTACCAAAACAGGGATCAAGATGTATCTTAAATTCTACTGGACTTATTTTGATGAAACATGCCGTGGTATTTAAGTCGGAATAGTACCGTTAAGACTGTAATAGCTTAACCAAAATCTACCTGGTGATTTTTGCTTGTGGCCCGAACAAACAAACATCGACGGAGTTTCAGAAACCGTTAATTAGTCGATCTGTGTAGTTTGTTCTTTAATATCTTAAATTTTTAATAATTTGACATTTAAAAATTTTATAATAGTATAGATAAACAGATTATAAGGTTTATTACATGAATTATATGTTCACAAAGTTTTTCATTCTGTAAGGATATGAGATTAATTTGAAAACAAAAAAAAAATTGTGGTGATAGATCACCACATTTTTTTTCTATGGACCCTTAACAAATGGCGCAACTCTTGATTGACGACTTTATGATAAAAGCCTGAATCACGGTGAAAAAGTTTGATAGCGATTTAGCGTGTAAAAAACGTCCCAATATCAACCGTGAGGGCGGTGACAGGCCTCGCCAGATAACACCCGTCAACAAAGATCTTCCCTTTTCCGATACTGCCACTCCTGCCACACTTTTACCTATAGCTAATCGCCGTTAATCATTCATCCCGCAATAGATTGATTAATTTCATTCTTGATTCAGTCTCACATACCTACTGCCTAAATCTCGTTCAGTCATCCACTATCAAAGTTGTGTTCAAACTGTCTCTGTTTCAAATAATCCTTGTTCTCACCTGTTTAAGACTTAACCATTAAATTATTTATATAAAAGTATTTACGTGTGTTTCATAGCACGAACAACCGATGGCCGTTGGGGCCGTAAGGTGTTGGAGTGCTGGCCACGAACTGGAAAGCGAAGCGTGGGCAGGCCTTACACAAGGTGGACTGACGACTTGGTAAAAGTTGCGGGAGGCCGCTGGATGAGAGCAGCACAAGACCGATTTTTCTGGAAATCCTTGGGGGAGGCCTATTTTCAGCAGTAGACGTCTTTGGGCTGAGATGATAGTGATTTACGTGTCATAAAGTAAAAGTGTTTAAAATAAAAGTCAAGAGCTGTTAAGCACGACCCGCGATCGAAAAGGTCGCAGGTGATATCCCTTGTCCATATAACTGGGTTATTTCAAACTTTGAAGACACCAATTTACTTAACTGAGAAATAAAACTTGGTTTTATTTCTTGGTTGGTGAGGAAATTCATGGCCGCATGGGTGTGTGAAGTGTACTAACCCGCACCAGACCAGTGTGGTAGACTACGGCCTAATCCCCCTCCTGTTTAAAGGAGGTCTGCGCTCGTGTAGTGAAAACGAGCATGGACCGGGGATGTTGATTTACGTGTATATATAAGTTATACATAATCACGCGAGTGGTCACAACAATGTCAATGATCCACGCTGATTAGCGGATTAAGTAATGTTTACGACGGTCAGTTGTTAAGCGGTACCTCTTCTTTTTGTTGCATAGAATATATTGAAATAGAACTACAGGCTGCCCTCGACTTTCGCACATTCTACTTTCGCACAATTCGCTATTTCACACATTTTTAAAAATTCAACTTTATAATCCTCTGCGGTCGGATGTCCCCTCTGAGGGGACGTCGTGAGTCAAGCAGGCTACAAATTTTTGATTATCATGGAAGAATGTGATCCCAATGGCGAACGAATATCTCAAGTAGCAAATTGAGAAAGACACAGCACCTTATAGAAATCTTTATCGAGAAAGGAAAAAAGGGTGGTCTTCGACTGACTCTTGACGGGTTTATAAAAGAAACACCTGAAAGCACACGCTTTTATCTCGTTATGTATACATATTGATAAATAAATACTTCAAAACACAGTTTTTGGTGCATATTTTTTACATCCCTCTACTTTCGAACATTCAACATTCACACACACACTTTCAGGAACCAATCATGTGCGAAAGTCGAGGGCCCACTGTATCACAATTTTTTTTAAGGTTTGGTCACGTGGTTACTAAGCCACCCTCGTATAAATTGCCCATCTAATAACTACTATCCACACCAATTTTAATCAATCTATATGGCATCCTGGCCTTGTCCTACCAGGGAAAAGGCAGGATACCATTACATTGTGCAATATTATGGTTAGTTGTATTTTGACTATCGCATTTCATATTCATAGAGGCTTGCGGGGCGTGTCAGAATACAAAATTCCACGATGGCCTTCATTGACAGGTAAGAGGGGCTTGGAATCCACTGTGGATTATCTAAGATGGCTCACTCTTACAAGCATTTCTCAAGAGGAATCTTAAACTTACTCTTCTACCGCTTTGAGGTGTTGACGGCTACGTAAGCTACGCATGGTGCTTGACAAGAGAGACTTAAGATGAGCTGTGTATGATCCACTGTGGATTATCTACAAATGACCCCCAATGTTTCACTCTTACGAGCATTTCTCAGAGAGAATACTTATACTTGCTTCCTTGGCACTTTGGGATGCTCACAGCGACGTAAGCCTTACATGGTGCCGTCTTACTCGACGGAACCTCGTAAGAAGTCCTCCTTACCAGATATGAAGTCTTAGCATATGGATTCTAGGGCCCTTAGGTCACATCCTCTACTAAAATAGCCAATATTAAACCAATTTTAACATCTAGTGTAGGCCTTATTTTAAGCAACTACAGATAAATCAGCTAAGAGACATTTCTGCGCTTGTACTAAATGTTGGTATAACCGTGACTAAAGCCGGAATTAACCAGTTTGCACCAGCCACCATGTGCCTCGCACTCTCGCATCAGTCGCTTGTAAGTAGTGTTAGAAGTTAGTTATACACATTAAATTAAGTTTAATACGTATAATATTAAGTACCTACCAATAAAAATAACAAAAAAATAAATAAAAATTATTTGTTTATTTATTTATCTGCTGACTGTACACTACTACAAATGCAAAAACGTCTGCAAGCAGATTTTTCAAAGAGAACGTTTTTTTTTTTTTTTTTAAACTATAAAAATCTTTATAATTTATTTAACGGTTCTGACACTCGCAAACAAAAGTGTCCTCATGTATAAAGCATAACAATAGTATCTCACTAATCCTTGTGTCTAATTTATAGTTGTGCGGCACCAACAAACATATCTGCGGATCAATCAGTAATTAAAACGGCGGGACCTCGGTACAGGCGCGTACCGAAGTGCTAATCCCGGTGCGGAGGTTGGTACAAACACCGGCGTGCCCAGCACGCGCTGGTCGCGTGCCGCGCTGTTACATACACATTAAGGAGATATTTGAACTATTAGAGGATGGTTATCACATTATCTTTGGTATCGGCTCATCCTGGATTATATGGAGTCTGAGAAGATAAATGAACCATTAGATCGCTTTAAGAATTTCAAATATAGGATATTATTTACGCCAGAAATCAATTCTCTCTAAAGTTTAAGGAATTAATAAAGATATAATTTGGACTAGGTGTTAAATCTATGATATAAACATTTAGTGCCATCTATATAGATAATATAGTGGCCCACTTTTTGCCTCCGCGGGAAACGAGACGTGGTGGGTGGCGAACCACAACGCCGCCATTCTATGAGGTTCAAAATTGATTAAAGATCCTCATTGCGTTCCCATGGAAAAAGGATGAGATAGGAAAGGTGTCTTGAGCAAGGAATGTGGAATTTAGGCACAGGACTATAGGATATAGGATACTAATATCTCGGAAGGAGTAAGAAGAGAGTAGTAGCTCGGGAGGCTGCGGTCGCTTACCCGTGTACTTAAATCTATTTGCCGGACAGGCTAAAAGACTAAGTACTCCCTGCCCATAAATTTTAATTGTTGTGTAAGAATAAAAACCAATTGGATTGCTATAAAATCGACACTACTGCTCTCTGCTTCTTAGTAGATTGAACTAATAATTTTTTCCGTAACTACAGACCTATTGTTTTACCTTTCTTTTACTATAATATATAACTCATTAACCTTATAAGCAACCTTAATAAAAGGCTATTAAATATCTGACCACCGTTGTTGAACGTGGATTCTGAAAACATATCATAATAAAATGCGTTAGTCTAATTTTAAAATATTATGATATTAATAATCATGAACAGCTCGTAGAAATCCACAGCTGGGCGTGAAAGAGCGATCTGCCATAATCTCTACGCTCAGCAGGTCTCTCGGATAATTCAGTAGGTTTTGATTGAATAACGGATAACGTTGCTGCCCATTGTCCTGGTGCATTCCTGTGATATTAATGCTTAGGATAATTTCTAATAAACTATCAATTATAAAATCTTTTTAAACTCTCGGCTGCAAAACTAATCCATAAAATACAATAAAAGCGACAGTCATAACGCCACTTTAATAAGAAACATTGCTTCCGATCCCCGACACCATCAAATTACAGGCGAAGGGGAGGACTCACTTAAATATGAATCATTTCATTATAATGCCTTATTCAATCCGAGTAAACCTCACTTCATGTTGTTATTACAACAAGGGGAGCGTACAAACATAAAAATGTATTATACTCCCGGTCTAAGCCCCGTGGAGACGATAACTGACACTTAATACCATAGAGCGTGACCACATTACTCTGTGATCTATGGTCCGCTGAATAAGAACGCGTCAGTTTATCTCTGGATCCCGAACTGTCAAAAATTGGAGGGAAAAATAAATCGCAATCGGTTTTGCTCAAAACTGTACTTGTTGTCATTATAGTATTTTATATCTTACAGCTTTAAATTAGAACTTCTATTTCATATATACAATTTTGTATTTTTTATTTGTTCTTTTATATGCGAATTTAACATTTAGTTGTTTGATTATAAGAGTAAAAATCGAGTGAATTGTTGTGCTTTTGACTGTCCACGCGAGGGGATCCGAGGTTTTATGGGAATGGCGAAGTCGGCACGTGTCGCGCGAGGCGGAATTAGCTATAATACTTGCATTAATAAAGTGTGAAATTGCCACCGTCAGTCGGTGTTTGTTATAATTCTCTGTTAGGCGTTTTTTGAGCACCCTCCCAAGAGGCCGCCGAGGCTAAATTAGATTGTTCTTTTACAAATTATTTTGAGACAGTTCAATGAGTTGCGTACCACTTCTTACGTTCTGTAAACTTGTTTATACATTTAAATTGACTTGCTGATTTGATTTATTTTCTTTACCGAACTTAGTATTTTGAAGTGACCATCGAAATATTTTAATGTAATACCTGTCACATGGTTTTAATTATGAATTATAAAATATAATAAAAAACTGTAGCAAAAGTCTCAAAGTGAATTCAGATATGTGTCATTTGTTTTTAACCGACTTCATAAAATTCCAAATTCGAATTTATTTTAAATTAAAGCTAGTGTGTAGAACTGTTAGTTATTCATTTGCTTCCGGATCATTTGATTTTGCTCTGATATCGTTCATGACTATTACAATGCATCTAATACAAATTATATATTTTTGAAAACAACGTACAGCGTGGCACCAACGCCTGTAGACAGAGCTCAAAAAATCAATGATGTATTTGGGCCGGCTACCGCTAATGAACGCATTCTGTATTTTTGGTTGCAAAGTTACTTTGTGAAAATTAGACTTGTGGACGAACAGAAACACAAGTCGAAAATGAAGAATTGAAAACGATAGTGGAAGTGGATCCATCACAAACATATAATAATAGATAGGTCAGAGTTAGCAGATTCTGTTTAAATCACAAGATAATATTAATTAATTTGCATCATATAAAAAAAAATGAAAAGTCTCGAAAAATAAAGATGTTTTTGCGTTTATGGTAGTGTCTGAATACAGTGACTAAAACCGGGATCAGTTTGAGCCAGGCTCTACCTCACGTGCCTCACAATCTGGCATCAGTCGTTTATTCCTTAGAAGTTAGTCACATATATATGATAAATTACTTTTAATATGTATAATATTAAATTGCTTAGATGGTTTGGACACATAGAGAGGATGGATGAAAGAAGATTGACGAAGCAAATTTATAAGACGAGTCTGTATGGGCAAATCGGTAGGGGTCGATCCAGACGAATGTATCTCGACCAAATTGAAGTCGTATTGAAGAAAGGCCAGGTTAGGAGTACCCGCAACCGACGAGTATGTATGAAAGCTTTGATGAAAATAGAAGAAGAGAAAGATGTATGTCAGGTTCGTAGCAAGTGGAAAGAAGTAGTCTCTGCCTACCCTAGTGGGGAAAAGGCGTGACTGTATGTATGTAAAATTAAATTCCTTCCTATAAACTAAAAAAAATACATAAAAAGCATTTCTTTATTTGTTTATCCGTTGACCGTGTACGGTCAGCAGATATATAGTTTGGAGTCATTTTTGAGTCTGCAGTATTGTACTCCCACGGGCTGATGTGATGATTTGAATATTTATCAGTTTCTTTGTTTACTTGTCAAAGATCATCTCTAGAACTACTGATCTGATCCCAAAACTCTTTATTTAGAGTAATAAGCTCCGTGATTCCTGAATAATATAGGCTATTTTTTATTATAATAAAATTAATTTTTAGTACAATATTGCTATATTTGTAAAAGTGGGAGAAAAATGAGCCGCTTGGCTGCTTATTCGGCTTATGCTAGTTAAGAAGTCGAATTAAAGTTAATAATATATTTGAAAAATGTAGATCTGTAATAGATCTACCAAACAATCCACAACATTATAAATGCGAAAATTTGCCAGTGGGTGTGTCTGTTTATTACCTACTTCATAACTCTAATTGTAATGAGCCATGTTACCATGAAAAAATAAAATATTATACTTATAAATTTGAGTTCTGCCTA
This sequence comes from Thaumetopoea pityocampa, assembly GCA_017165845.1. NCBI lineage: Eukaryota > Metazoa > Arthropoda > Insecta > Lepidoptera > Notodontidae > Thaumetopoea > Thaumetopoea pityocampa. Next base: position 19,240 of record WUAW01004232.1, on the reverse strand, counting down.
TAGAGCTGCGAAGTATTAATATAAAAATACTGTCGTTGCGTAATCTTTATATATACTTCTCCCTGTCAGCTGAGGAAGATAGTAAACAAACAATTTTTTCAAAATTGATTGGTGTACATAATCACATTAATTTATAAGATATATGTAGTATAAGAGTTTCTAATATTTTATATTTTCTCATGTTAGTTTATGTAATTTGTTCTGTTTATAATGTTTTGTGTTTCTATCCATCCTTCTTTCCAAATTTTCTTTTATCACAATCTATCAAAATTTTTGTGTATCTATAAACTAAGTGGAAACTTGTAAATGGCTTACATAATTTAAAACTTTGTACTATACTTGTAATTAGCTGTTAGTTTCCCAAAAACTGCAAAATAAAATAAACAATTAAATATCTGAATTTGCTGGGATGTTCCAGCATATTTGTAACACCTAATAATTTTGTAACCAATACTCATACAAATAAACTTTCTACTGTCTAAAATCTTATGACGGCTTTAAATTTGGATAACTGCACTAGTTTTGTAATCGTGGCTTGATTCTGTATTATTTTTTTTAATCTTTTTTTTTTTAATTATTCGACAGGCTGTGTTCCATGACGCGCATACCACGGTCACAATGGAGTCAGAACTTCGTATTTAATTCCGGCGTGGCTTTACGGTAACAGTGTTTTATTGATTGCTCCAACCAGTCATCCGCATCGCCCGGACTGGATAAACAAGAACTAAAAAAATAAATAAAAAGTAAGATGGCGGATGGGGCACCGCCCCCCCGCTGCGCTGTTGGCTACCGTTTTCAAATGTCATTCTCACCAGTTACAGATGCGATACGACTAGATGACTTGCGACAGTGAGCGACAGAATCGATATATCGATATTTTTAGAAGCGACGTTCAGAAATTAAGTCGTCGATGTAACATGCCAATACATCCATGAGTTTAAAGAAAGACGAAACAATAACCATGGTAATTAAGAATTTTCAATTCTAGTATAATAAATGTATAGTTTTTTTTATCAATATAGATAATGTCAGCGAGTACTTAGTTTTTTAGCCTGTCCGGTAAACAGACGGGTAAGCGACCCCGGCCCGAGCTACTACTGTTACTGTTACTCCTTTCGAGGTAGTAGTATCCTATATCCTATAGTTCTTATCCTAAATTCCATATTCCTTGCTCGTATCGAGCAACCTTTCCTACCTAATCCTCTTTCCTTTTCTCTCCACTATGCGGTGAGAACGCAATGAAGAACTTTTTACACTTTTGAAACTTATAAAATGGCGGCGTCGTGGTTCGCCATCCGACACGTCTCGTTTCCCACGGGGGTGAAATGCGGACTGCAGATAGCCACTTTGCTACATTAAACGATCGTAGCAGGTGGAAAGAAGTGGTCTATGCCTACCCCAATAGGAAAGAGGCGTGATTGTATATGTGTATGTAGTATGTACTATAGTCTCTGCCTACCCTTATGGGATATCGGCGTGAGTGTATGTATGTAATATAGATATTTCAATCGATTCATGAAGAATGTTTACGTACTCAAATTTAAAATCATCAATCTGTTATAAGTACATATTTTTCCACAAGTAACCAGTTCATTCATTATCTTCATCCAATCTACTGTCTTATTGCAGGACACAGTTCTTAGAATGAGAAAAGTCAGACTATAGCCTACCATGCTAATTATTGTGGGTTTTCGGCTTCTTCTTCTTTTTTCATAGTTGCCACTATGCAAATTCGTGCCATTTCTGCCAGTGTCGAATGTATTTTTGAAGTAACGAGTACATATAATAATATTCTTTAAGTTAACAATAAAATATCGGTATATCACATTTTATTGTTTTTGGGAGTTTTGAAGTCAATACGACGGATACCACTTTGACCAGGCAAAATTCCGCAGGTCTATAGCCTTGAAAAAATACGGTCACTTTGCTATGTTAATCACAGTTTTATTCCAATGTTTCAATATTGTTTACGATTATTGACGATTAATATACAAAACACCATCAAATTTATATATTAAACATCACAATAAAATAATATAAAACGTTAAAATAAAACTACAAGTAATGCTTATTTATTTATTTATTCTTATTGTACACAAACAGGAAAATACATTTGTAAAAAGAGAAAAAAAGATATAAAAATTGAGTTTTCTTCCAGCAAACCTTAGAGTGCAAAAGTATTTGAGACTAGAAGTAGAATAGGATCCAGTGTACTAGGTACAGAAGCATACACAAACATACTTATACAACTACCAAAACATACTAAAATACGTACATATATATTATATTGAGAGAACTCTTTCCTTGAAAACACTCCAAGAAGAGCTATCCTGAATAGAATGAGGAAGTGAATTCCATAGGCGTACCGCACGCACAGTGAAAGACTCANNGCTGGATTTATAATGTGGGATACGCAAAAGAAGAGAAGAGCTTGTGCGGCAGGGTTCTCCGTTGGGGAGAATCATCTCCGGAAATGCTTTAAGTATCTTATGATACTTAAAACGTTCCCGAAGATAGGCCGGTGAATTCGACTTATCAAGGATAGAGTAAACAAAAGACAGAACATGAGCATCACATCGCTCCCGAACTGGCAACCACTTCAAACGTTTCCGAAACTCCAACACATGGTTGTACTTTGGAGACCAAAAATGAAATGAATACATACATTTTGCAAAAGCTCGAGTTTATTAAATTTTTCAGTAGCGTCGAGGAAACAAACGTCAGCATAGTCTAGAATTGGAAGCAGAAGAGATTGCGCAAGTGTTATCTTAGTCTGATAGGGAAGAAATTTCTGGAGTCGTTTGAGAGATTGAAATGAATAAAACACTTTCATTTCACTTCACTGGGATTTCTGCCAAAATTCCGCAGAATCTTTAGATGATTGATTTAAGAGTTTTTTTTAAGACAAAAAATATAAACTTCAAATACGTAAATGAATTGGTCATGCTTAAAAATAAAAAAGCCTGTCTTATATATGTCATCTGTGCAATAATACAGATAACGAATATTATGCAATCATCGATAAACTCTCTTAACATGGCCCTTGAAATTTTACAGCAACAAAGTCACGGCAAAAAATCGATCGAAGTTTTTTACACTCAATCGTCTTTCAATTCTAGCTTTGGTGATATCGAGTTATTCAATTTCGAGGGCCGTTCCCATTTGTCGTGGTGCGATGCTTTCTGTCAGTTTTTTTTTTATAAATTCGATATCAATAGCATCGCCCGATTGGTCATGCACATTGCTGACATTTACAGAAAGGTTTGCTCAGAATTCTGTGCAGTCATGTTATAGAATGGTGATTGAAAGCAATCGGATCAGGTGTATTACAACACGATTCTGGCAGTGGCACTGTGAATGATTATATATTTGTAGAATAAATGTTGATGAGATGAGAATTTGATTGGATAGAAAAATCAGACGACACTTTCTGTCGTGTGACAGCCAAATATGCTCCCGTTAGTAATTTTCCTTAGTTATACACACAACTCATTAACCTTAAATTTCTCGATTAACGTTCAAGTTAAAATGAAAGAGTTTATAGAGATAAATATATATATTAGAGATGGATGCCTAAGTCAGTATTGGGAATACTAAAAAATGTTCATGAGAGCCTTGGGGCCGAGTTTGATAATATACTTTTTAGCTGATTTTGATAATTAACTTTAAAGATAAAAGGATAATTTCCAATAGTACGAAAAGATTATTAGACATTTAAATTGAAACATGCTTGAAAATAAATATCATATGTATAGTCTCTTATATCATCATTAACTAACTTAAACTGTCAGTCCTTGCAAGTCCACTACTAGACATGGTCTTCCTGAAAAAAAGAGGGATTTCTTATAATTAATATTATAAAATTATTAATAAGCACATGGTTCTAAAAAGTCAGAGGTGCATGCCTTAGTTAAAACTCGAATTTTAACACTTGGCCTGCACGGTCATACCACCAGGTTATCATTGCTCATGATTTAATAATCGTTAATTTACATCTCGCCTATCTCTCCTGTCCTCTCTTCTGCATAGAGTTGTCAATCTTGTATTTGTGGCTCAACCTTAACGACTCCTTAAACTTCTTGGTCAAAATATTAAAAAAAAGTATTAAATCTGTTTTATCCAATATGAAACAGCATGTTATAACTATATGAAAATAAATAAATACGAACGACCGTTGCAGCCAACCGAATTGAATTTTTTATCAATTCAATCGTTTAACAAAAAATCAAATTAATGCGGCGATCAGAAAAAAATACTGAATTCCGAAACTGGCCATGACAGTTTAAAAAGCCAAATAAATGTAAAAAGAGTAGTGATTATTGCGATACAATTAAAGCAGTTAGCCGACACCCCAAGGGGTATCAGTTCCGTGCACTGAGAGGTGCAGCGAGTGTGTTGATAGCTATTAATTGATGGTGCTCAAGAGCGGACGTCATGTGGTGACGCTTCCCCGGCATGGGGTACCTCATTCCAGATACATCGATACCGTCGCACAACAACGTCACTACTACAAAACGGATACTTTTCTGGAGAGCAGTTTAAAGTTTTGGGCTCGCATATCTCTGCATATGTCATTGCATTAGCTGTAAGTTTTCTGAATTGTTAAAATATTTTTTTTTTACTAAATGATTTATTTAATAATAACTTATGGTGTAATGGTTTGGTCATTTAGAAAAGTTAAGGGAGATTCGAATGACGAAACGAATATACCGGGCAGAGTGAGCGGACATGTCGGCAGAGGGCGCCCAGGAAAAACTTAACATGAACAAATCAACAACTTGTTTCAAAAAGGTCAAGTTAGTGGCACCCTTAATCGGCGAAAGTGTATGAAAAGATGTATGGATGTGGATCAGGCGAGAGAGGTGTGTCAGGATCGTAGTAGGTATGTGGTAAACTGTGGTCTCTGCCTACCCTTATTGGATACCGGCGTGAGTGTATGTATGTAACTTACAAATAACATACAAAAATATGCCGAGATATCGCTCATCCAACAGAACAAAACATAATAACATTTTTGCAATTTATCAGAAGAAGCGTTTCAGTTTAAAATTGGATTATACCCATTTTGTAAATCACATCAATTATCATGATTTTTCATAATTTATATCTAGATTATTATTAATAATAAAGAGCATTCTCGAAAGAAATCCATATTAAACAACAAATCATCCAAATTAAACACAAAATAAAATAAAAACTTTTTTACAATTACGTCATTATTCTATTGGATGAGCGATATGAGTGAGTCCAAAACTTTAAAATGCTCTCCTGTAAAGTAGCTATTTTGTGGATATATCATTGTTCTATGACAATGTCGACATGTTTATATTGAAAGAAATCAAGCTCTTGCTCAAAATTTATGTGTGAGCTTGTGAAAAATCATCGGTCTACCCCTGATTAGTCAGGGGTCGACCCACATCACACTTTCCGATTCGGGGTCGCCACTCCAATGTGAATAAAGGCAAGCACAACAGTCGGAATCATAACCTAAAATCAGCAATTACAATACTCGTGTACAACGCAATCATCTTTATTACACTGCGCCCAGCTGATAAGTTTTTTATTTAATAAATAACGATTTTATCTTTAAAATATTGTTCAGTGGCAGCAACCATTAATCAGTCCATAATTAAAACGCGTGCACACATTTGCACTGCTAACATATGACAAGATACAAGAGATAAAAATAAGAATTTGCGGCAGCGCCATTTTTAAGGTTACGTAGCCAAACTACGGACTCTTTTATAGTTTCGCCATGTCCATCTGTTTGCCTATTATCTTCCATTTTTTAGTGCTGAAATTTGATACACATAGAAAAAACTTTTTAGGCTACAGGAAGACTAGAGATGAAAAAAATCTTTACTTACGCCATCGCGATGGTATCATTGCAAAAGGAAATCAAAATATATGATCAATTTCAAGGCCCATTTTAGACAGCACTATTCATCTATTCAAATTATTATACATTTGCTCGTTTTTTAATAAAATGTGTTTCAAAACATTATTTATTGAATTATTCAGCACAAAAGTCGTCATTTTTCATTAGATTTGTGCCCCTAAATGTTACGGGTCGGTGGAAAGTACAAATAAATACGCTGGTAATGAACAATGGTCTATACTTAACGATAGAAATAGTGTAATTGACAAAAACAAAATATAACATTGACAATATCACTGGAAATTTAGAAACAAATAGTAAGTTTACCAAAGAGATTAAAAAGGATGTTGCATGATGTGCAACACTATATGAACCTCAGGAGATAACGATAAAAATAAAATAGTATTCAAACACATTAAAATTGTCACGATATAATAAAGTCAGAATGTTAGTCTACATCTCGTGAACCAAAAGGCTACGTCACCAACTTATCATATCGTTGGGTAAATAAAAAGTTTATATTATATAAACTCCATACAAAGTGATTTAAGCTAACGGCAAAATATGAATTATACTGAAGTAGCTTTCGCCCGCGGTTCCGCCCGCCTGAATGTCGGTTTTCCGCATCATGGGAAATCCCGACACAATCATACATTTATATAAAAAACTATTAACCATTTTTACTTGACCTTTCGTCGTACCTTAGCGGTGGCTACTAAAACAGGTGTGGTAGACTATGTCTTGATTCCCATCCTGATCAGGCAGACTCGGTCGCATAGTTGGCATCGGGTTAGTAAGATAACGTTAAATAGTTTTAGTGGGTACCAGCTCCATATTCGGCCGTATCTGTGCCCAGTGCGGCAGAACGCGTCAAACATTGTTACTACTCATAAAAAAAACTCTGTATCCAACTGTGGGGACAAACATAGATTGTTTAGGAAGAGGATTTATTTTCGGTATTATGTGAAATTTTGCATGTTTGCTAATCAATAACGCTAAAAGGACTAAACCGATATGATATGAATGTGCAATATCAAACAAAGTTGAATGAAAGATAGTAGGTACGCAGTAAGATCTAGAACGAAACATCATTACCATAATTAGGTACTAGCCCGTGAAATTCCACTGCTGGAGATAGACTTCCTCCTTTAAAGGAAGGGATTTGCCATAATCCCCACGCTTGATTAATGTAATCTAAACTCGACTTGAAGATCGCAGTAGATTTTGATTTGAGGATAACTCTGCCGCCCATTATCCTGGTACATCCGTTAGCTAGTTCTCGCAGCGTCCACGGTAAGATATGTAATGACGCCATTATTATGCCGGCGTCACACAGCAAATATACAACACTTTTAATAAGATACAACGCGAACAATGTCGCTGACAGCAGCTGATACAGTAATAAAACTCACATGATAACGGTCGGACCGTCTGCGACCGCAGATACGAATGATTAATATATAACTGTGGTAATAAATATTTCATGTGGCTATTTATTGTTACGATAAGTCACCGTTCCGTAAGACGAATAGCACAGAATCTACGACTTTAATATCCTACCTATAGGGACATTGATAACACTGATAGCAGAGAGGGTGCTGCACTTTGACTGTTAATTGACAAAAATAAACACTTATAATATACATACATACATACACTCACGCCGATATCCCATAAGGGTAGGCAGAGACCATAATACATACTACATACAGTCACGCCTGTTTCCTATTGGGGTAGGCAGAAACCACTTCCATCCACCTGCTACGATCGTTTGGTGTAGCAAAGTGGATATCCGCAGCCCACATTTCGCCTCCGCGGACAATGAGGCGTGTCGGATGGTGAACCACGACGCCGCCATCTTATAAGGTTCAAAAGTATTAAAGTTCCTCATTGTATTCCCACGGCGTAATGGAGAGGAAAGGAAAGAGGATGAGGTGGGAAAGGTGTATTGAGAAAGGAATATGGAATTTAAATGAAGGACTATAGGATATAGGATTCTACTTATATACACCATATTCACCGTACATGAATTAGAAGTAACTCAGTGTTAGGGACAGGAATCGAACCTATGACCTTTCGATCGCAAGCCATGTCTAGCACAACAACACCACCAATCTACATGTTATATAATGTGCAATAGTGTTAGTTAATACTAACTAAATATACTATAGAAAAAATGTGCTAATATGTAGGCCAGCACGGTAGACTACAGCCTAGTCCCCTCCTGATTAGGGGAAGTCTATAATCCTGTAGTGAAGACGAATATAGACTGTGTGATGATGATGACAGTTAGATGATTAATTTCATCTTAATAGTAGAGTAAGTTGTCTGAAATTATCATACAATGCCGCTATCGTTGTTTCTATTCATAAGTTGTTACGAAAACAAATGACCGAACACTTCCACACACCCTAGATAACGCACTAAATAAATCTAATCTGACGGATTGTTTACTAAGCATCACTTAATTTGGGTCAGCCTCAATGGCCGTACGCGCCGATGAATGACCCGCACACAGATAAAACAAATGTTATTCAATGAATAGGAATAATAACAGGATAACATCGATCTCTGCGCGAATCATCACGCTCTATATTTTATTGATCAATTAAATTTTTTGGATGGTTTTATGTTAAATGTCTGCATTAAATGCAAAAATGATTTTTGATTTGTCCTTTTTTCGAAATATATCAACGACGCAGCGGATCCGGCTTGATTTTTATCATAATAAGTGTCATACCTATTACTTTTATATATGTACTCATATACATATATAACAAATTTAATAGAATGTGAAAGTTAAAGTGTAAAAGAATCTTTACTCAACAAGAGGTTATATATGAGACTGATTTAAATATGTCAGAATCTATAACATTTAAATAAAATTTGACTGCACGGATGGGCGCAGTGGTTTAAGCGTCCACTGCGCTATCGAGTGTATCGATCCCCACGCGGGATAACAACTTTGTGTAATCCACAAATTGTAGTTCTGAGTCTGGGTGTTCTGTGTTCCCGTTATTTGAATGTTTGTAAAGTCCCCGCGACACAGGAATTAATCCTAATGCGGGAGTTGTCGTTTTAAAGAAAAAAAAAATCATTATCAGTCCATATTCGTCCCTACTACAGGGGCATGGACCTCCCTTAGAAGGAGCAGGATTAGGCCGTAGTCTACCATGCTGACCTAGTGCGGGTTGATAGACTTCACACACACATGTGAACATATTTAGTGGGGAAAACTAAGTTTTCATTCTCCGTTGAGTGCATTGGTGTCTACAATGTAGACCGTACATGAATTTGAAAAATCCCAGTGGTACGTAACCGGCATCGAACCCGCGACCTTTTCGATCGCGGATCATGTTAAGTGCCACTTGAACACCGGTGTTCTTTATAATACTAAAAAAAAAAATAGAATACTTTAATTCATATTCATATTTCACCCACATCCACACGTCCGAATAATTTGAAATTTTGTAAAAGAAATTTCACGGTTGTAATCTACCTAGTGTGAAAAAAGTAATGTCCACTACATTACTTTTTTTAACTTCTCTTAATAAGAAAAATAAAGTAAAAGTTTATTTGGTTTATTTTGTATTGTATGTAGTGTAAAAATAAAATCATGTAGTTGTTAATTTCTCTTAATGAATAAAATAAAGTGCTCTATATTGCATAATACCATCGAGGCGGGCGCATCACAGTCAAAGGAGCTGTTGCTCACTGCCGCGATATCATAATTTCGTATTGGAGTTCTCGCAAGAGGTTATCGGCGCACAGATCCACTGGAACCGCTGCATCCGCTCCTAATGATAACGTTATCTTAAATTATTATAACTTTGGATATATTTGTAGTTTGACTACTTGTGCGAATAATTTAATGCGAAATTTATTGAATTTTAAGTATATGTAGTAGATGCGATTGACGAAACGAATATACCGGGCAAATGTGAGTGGAAGTGTCGGTAGAGGGCGCCGGGGAAAAACTTAGCTTGATCAAATCAACAACTGGTTTCAAAAAGGTCAAGTTCTTAGCATCAAAGTGTATGAAAAGATGTATGGATGTGGATGAGTCGAGAGTGGTGTGTTAGGATCGTAGTATGTGGCAAACTGTATTCTCTGCCTACCCTTAAGGGATACAGACGTGAGTGTATACATGCGTTTATAATAACATAGTAGTACGGGATCGGGATCAAACCCACAACCTTTTGTTCACCAGTCATGTCTAGCACCACTACATACATTCATACAATCACGCCTTTTCCTTGGCTCTCCGGTGAGGAATCAAACCCCCGTCTCCCGCGTGACAGGCGGGTATACTGACCACTATACCGAAGAACGGGGATAAGCAGAGACCACTTCTTTTCACTAGCTACAAGTAAAGGAGCTATCCGTAGCCCACTTTTGGCTCCCGCGGGAAACGAGACGTGTTGGATGACGAACGACGACGCCGCCATTTTTATAAAGTTCAAAAATGTTAAAGTTCTACATTGCGTTCCCACGAAAGGTTAGGGTGAAATAGGTGCACCCAAACAGAGCTCCACATGCTCCACATCCATCATCTTGGGTCTACTGGTCCCTGTTATAGTCTTATGTCCTGATCTAGGCATGCAGCCATCGGCGCGGCAGCCACTGGCTTAGTGGAGAGAGAAAAAAGTAATTTTATTTACATTAACAAAAACAGCCTTCATTAGACAGAGGAAAGGAAAGAGAGTGAGATAGGAAAGGTAACTAAACCACGAAATATACATATATGTAGGTACATAAAATTATTTATCTAAATCTTTGTTGCATCATTCTTCTCCTCTTTAGCCATTTTGAGTCCATTTCTAGACAAAAGCCTCTCCCATTTCCCTCTATGACCTTCAGTCTTCTGTTTTAGGCATTTAGTACCTGTCTTCGCACAACATAGACCATTTCTAGATATTACTTCGTGGTCTGATCTTGATCAGAGTCGCTACTGGAGAATTCACGGCTTCATTCTGAATCGTTTTTCTAATTATGTACCTATAGTACCGACATGTTAACTTAGTCATTTAATAGTTTTTAAATTTAATAAACAAGATATTTGACTTCTGACGTTGACATAATAGTAACATCAGTCCATTTTTTCTCGGAGATTCTGTGAGACCCAGCTAAGGAAAATGCCAGGATAATAGGTGGCAGCGTTATTTAATCAAAATCTACTATTTCCAAGATGCCTGCCAAGCTTGGAGATTATGGCAAATCCCTTCATTTTAAGGAGGAGGCTCATGTCCAGCAGTGGACTTTAATGGGTAATGGGCTGCTGATATTGTAATAAGGTACCTATGAATCGTCTTCGTGAGGGTACTTGTCAAAATTGTTACGATATTCTTAAAAATCCTGTCTCCCATGTAACATAGCTATTATTATATATTGGTGTCTCTAAAAACGCTGCATCAGGTCTAATATTTCTTAGTAAAAGTTATGGGAGACAAGTAACGCTGTATAGCCAATTTATACGCCATTATTTTTCACTATATCCTCCATTTTACGCTATCGCTTTAGGGCCGCGCCTACAAAGGAAGAGGCCATGAGAATAGCGGGCTAGGAAGAGCGATAGCGGTATTATAATAAACACATAATATAGTGTCAATTATATAGCTGCCCTTATAAAAATACTAGATGTTATTGAAGCTTCCAGTCGCTTGATATTTCAGGTTTATTAAAGTTCCAATTTTGAAAAGAAGTTAGAGTTGAATTTTATTTACTTACAAATTTACATCGCGTTTTATGAAACAGCACACTAACACGTCTTAAATGGGACACACACTTAGCTTTATTAGTCTTACAGATCGGTATTAACGCACCAACTCACAGCGCGTTTCTAAGCACAACCTTCATGTAGCAAACCTCTCGTTTATTCGTACTCACACTGTTCACTTCTTTACTTTTCACTTTATCTTCTTCGTTTCTTAAACTCCCGTTCTACTCTACTAAGCTCCCTGTTGAACGCGCCGCGAGGCCTTATATACCCCGGATCACCGACGGTTCCAGTCGTTCTAATCTCCTATTGTTATCTTTAGAAATTTCAAGGAAGTGTTCGAAGTCGCGTCTAAACCAGACGTCAGATATTTTACCCTGCGGTACGTTTTATAAAATTATTCAAATACTTATAATTTGTTCCATTGATGTAAAACACAATTCACGTTTATCTTCTTACTATGTACTTACAATGTAAAACAATGTCCGTCGCCATGACACAAAAAATATACACACAAAACGATCGTATTCAAGAAGACTTATCATAATCATTATTGTCAGCCCACTGAAGTCCAGCGCTGGACTGTGCCTTAAAAGGAGGGGCTTTGTCATTATCTCCGCGCTTGGTAAGCATCATGGAGATCGCAGTAAATATCGATTGGATAACAAAATAACTGGTATCCGTTATCCTGATACGCGAAGACTCAGTAGGTTAAAATTGAAGTCTTATGAAATTTTCTTGCTTTAATGCGTTGGTGTTGGTATTAACGTTAATTCATCTCTTCCTAAGGATGGGTGTCGCGAGTATCAGAGATTTCGTTATGAATTGGAAAAAAAAAACGTAGAAAAAAACATTGTGCCAACTCGCGTTGAGTTAAACTTGTGAGGAGACTCACATCCTGCAGTAAGACAGTAGATAGCTGCGGCATTGTAATTGATTTTGAGCAAATTATTTCGACTTCAACGTATTAGTTTATACAGGTGAAATATTTCGTCTCCCTTAGCGAATTTGAAATTAGTTATTATTAGTAACTTGAATGATCAATAATAGAGTTGTTGAAGAAGACATAGATGATCACGTCGGAATGTCACCACTTATAAGTTGAAGTGTAGCAGGAGCGGCAGTATCGGAAAAGGGAAGATCTATTTAATCTGGTTATGTTTGGCAGGAACTACCACCGCCTCGGCGGCTTATGTCGAGATATTGTGTATACGCTAAGTCACTATCAAATTTTATCAGCGTGATTCAGACATCTGTGTCAATATCGTCACTTGAGAATTGCGCCCTCTATTGAAGATGCGAGGCACTTTGTAGCGAAGTAGATAGATCGTCACAGTCTAAATAGCACTGCTGAAAAAGTTTACAACTGGCATGCCTGAGAAGGTGACCCAGATGTTTCACTTGATATTTTGGAGCGGGTCAACTGTTTTGGAATATTTAAAATTTGTACATTTTATGGCCCCGCCCCAGTATAAATCGAACGATGTCCGTTACGCGCCCGCGGCGCTTCTGATCCGGCGAGCTCGCCTAAGTTATGTCTCCCTGGTGGCTCGCTCTCGCGTCCGAGTGATACATGCTCTGTTCGTATGTGTGCAGTGCAGGCTTGTTGAACATTTAAATTATGCAAATTAAATAAATACTAAAGGGTTTGCGAGCGAAGAAATATATGACCTACAGTGTAGGTAATACAGTGTATTATAGATATATAGATTTATCAGGTAGTGTCGTATATTATATAATATACATGATAGGCTCATTTTAATAAAATTATATAAATATATTCTCGTCGGTATCCCACAGGGGTAGGCAGAGACCACAGTTCGCCACTTACCACAATCCAGACACACCTCTCTCTCCTCATCCACATTCATACATCATTTACGGATACTTTTGCGGATTAAGGGTGCTACGAACTTGACCTTTTTGAAACAAATTATTAATTAATATTTCTGTGAGAATCTGCTTAATATAAATATAGAATCTGCTTAATAATCTGATGTCAACTCTTTGCCAATAGATATGTATAATTTTGTTGCTATCATCAGTCTGAACGGAAGTACTATTTACATTCATTCGAAATGCGAAACCGGAGGCGGAATTAGTTCATCACTATGAATTCATCATTTTGAAATAAAAATTTTGGTGTCTTTGTCTGTGTCTTGGTGTCTAAATAAACGATTTCTGGAAATCCAGTAAGATTATTATTAATTCTTTCGCGCATCTAATATTGAATATACATAACCGGTTACTGATATGACAATGAGGGCTGGTTAGATAAATTGGTAACATAACTAAGACAAAAGTTAAGAAATAAATACGATCTAACTATCCGTACCCATCGCCACTATGACGACGTAGCCGTAGAACAGTGCAATAATTCAGTGAATTGCCGAAATGTTCGTTGGAATAGCCCATAAATATGATTCATTGAGCTAGAACACCATAGTTTTATTGTAGATATTATAACAATATAAAGTGATTTGTTAGTAATTCTTTTCATTTTAAAAGGCACTCTGTGGTAGCTGGAATCTCTTCGATTCGTAGATGTTTCATACTAATATTAGTCCATTATAAAAATATCAGTTAGTCGAGTTTAACGAACCTATTTAGTAAAAAGCACATAACCTTTAATGTCGAACGTATCAAAACCTTTCTTTACACAAATCGAACAAGATACATTATTGTCATTATTATCATAAGGTACTAGCTTTTGCCCACGGCTCCGCCCGCGTGAATTTAGGTTTTCCGCTACATGGGAAATCTCGACACAATCCTACATTTATATGAAAAGCCTAAAAACCACTTTTACTAGACCTCGTATAACTTAATGGCGGCTACTAAAACAGGGATCAAGCTGTAACAGGGATCTTCGATTCTAATGGACCGATTTTGATGAAACATACGCAGTATTTAAGTCAGAATAGTAATAAGACTGTAGTAGTATGTCTAAAATCTGTCAGCTGGTTTTTGCGTGAAGCCCGAACAAACGAACAAACGTACAAACATCGACGGATTTGGTTTCAGAAGCCCTTAATTAGTTGTTCTGAGCGTTTTTTTTTTATCTTTGTATTTTAAAAATTTGACATTTGACAATTTTATAATAATAGTACAAAAAAACACAACAATTTAGTTAATATAATTTAATAATGTATTATTACCCTCCTCAAAAGAAAACATCTTGAGGTAACCTATGTATGTACATAGGTTACCTCAAGATGCTTAAAAGATTTTCTCAACGATGTATGAAGTCTACCAACCCGCATCAGGCCAGTATGGTGGATTATAGCCTGAGTCCTCTCATTCTTAGAGGAGACCGATAGACTGCAACGGAAAACTAGACGGGTTGATTATAATGATGACAAAGAAAAAATATTTTGGAGACCTTGGAGTTATTTTCCAGCCAATCTATTTTATGATGCCATAGACTTATCCCACGTAGGAATATCATACGCCAAGACTTGCGGGCTGTATCAGAACCCTACTTCTTCAACGAATGCGAGGGACTCCGGATTTAGAATGAGACTTCCCTGGAGAAAAATTTTGAACTTATCATTCTCAGTTAATCGAAACGTTCATAGCTACATGAACCAAACGACTAATAATGCTGCTAATTCTGTTGTAACAGAACTTAACGATATTTAGTTTCTCCCTATCTTTTTCTAATGTCAAACACCAAAACGAGATAGTAAACATTTATAGCGAGTACCGACCTACA
>WUAW01004225.1:67606-83276 GCA_017165845.1 Thaumetopoea pityocampa | reverse complement strand
CGGTAGATTCTTGACTATTCATAAGTACCTGTTGGGTTTACATGAATAAAAAATTTTTGACTTTGACTTTAACTTAATTTTCTCGCAATTTTAGACTGTTTTTGCGAAAAACATTGTGATATTTATCGAGACCCCCTTCTCTCACATGTGAGATTTGGTAAGATATGGCTCAACCAACTCCCCCCTGAACACCTCACATAATTAATGGACGCCCCCTAAATGATTATACACCTATATGACACTTATTTACATCCATTCATATAGTCCACTACCTCAAGGGGGGACATACTCAATTCACTATTCATTTCATCCAAATTTATTTTAGATTTGCAGTAAAGATGATGGTTTATTTGACCAATTTTAAACAAGTTATTTGGTCAAGTATATCATCCTAATGTAATGGCATTGTGTAAATAATGCCGGAGTTTAATTTTTTATAACACATACAATAAAATTCACTATTATACAAAGAGATGGACATGACCTTCTTAATAAAATGGATAAGCAAGCAAGCATCTTAGAAATTTCTGTACATGTTCATGGAATTATTAGATGCTGCTGTTGACCTGATATCTCTATTTTTGCACATGTGGAAACTGAAGACTTATCTGTTGCAACATAATATTCCCCTTCCTTATAAGGGTAGATTTGTGCCACTGTAGTGGGGACGAATAGGGTTTGGGGATGAACACAGCAAGGTGTGTCATATATTTCAATAATATATTTATTTATTAATTTCAGTATCTTGCCTTGAAGTGAATACAAATGGTACAGTGAAGGAAGAGCCACCACCAGCCCAGGAAATGCACCGAGGTGTAGAAAAAGAAGCCACCACACCAACCACTCCTCAGCAACACATACCACCGTTGCCACCACCTGAACGTAGTAATGAGAAGGAAAAAGAAAAAGTAGAAAGAGATAAATCTGGAGGTGAGATTAAAGTATTTTTACTAACTTTTGTGGTATGGTTCTAGAATTTATCTTCCTCAAGTTTTCAAATCAATCAATCAGTGTTCTGTCAAAATTATTTTTGTTATTGATCAGTTAATTATATATAAAATTTCAACCAAATTAGTTCAACCATTATAGCTTAATTGAGGAATAAATACCCTTATTTTATTTGCATATAAATAAGCAGTTGGCGTCGTGGTTTGCCACCCGACACGTCTCGTTTCCCACGGGGAAGAAAAGTAGGCTATTGATTAGAGACACGCTGCTCATAGCAAGTGGAAAGAAACTATCTCTGCCCACCCTAATTCTTTGTTAGTATAGTGGGCAGTATGTCCACCTGTCACGTGGGAGTGTTACTGGGGTTCGATTCCCCACCGGAGAACCAGGAAAAAGGCATGATTGTATGTACGTAGCATAATTGATAAACAAATACAGTTATTTGTATATACATTTTTTTTAATTGTAATAAGCTAGCACTTGACTACAATCCCACCTAATGGTGAGTGGCGATGTAGTCTTAAGTGGTAGAGCGCACTAACCTANCACTCTTTTCTTGAAAACGTCCACATTGTAATCGGAGGGAAACACTGACGCCGGCAGACTATTCCAGTATAAGCAATAAAAGCATAATGTGTAGGTCCAGGTGAGAGATGGTCGAAACGTGCCAGAAGATCGCGCACGACAGCTGGGGCAGCCACGGATGGGGCGGATTCCAGTGAAAGAGATAGCGAGAGACACACGCACAGTACTACTCACAAGAAAGGTACGTGATTCACAAGGATCCATGATAGTGATATTTATGACAGGGTAATGTGACCTATAAAGGTTAATTTCGAAAGTATTATATTAGTACAATGTACAAATCAGCAGAAGGATATTTTCCAAATAGTAACAGTGTCTAAATCGATTCTAAGTAAAGAGTTGAAACTGAATATGACATATGGTAGTCTGGTGGTCTGAGAACTCTATAGAGTTATGTCATCATCACAAAATATGGCCGGCCTAATACAATTTTATTACATATTTTTTTCTATAATGTATCTTTCGTTAATCTATTATTTTTTTTCAGTTACAGGCAAAAAGAAAAAACGCAAAGCCCGTCAAACGGCACAGCGCTCGGAGACTCCGCCAGAGGAAACGGATGCCGTGGACCCCGACGAGCCTCGGTACTGTCTCTGCGACCAGATCTCGTACGGAGAGATGATCCTCTGCGACAACGACCTTTGTCCTATAGAGTGGTTCCATTTCTCGTGTGTATCACTAACCACAAAACCGAAAGGCAAGTGGTTCTGTCCAAAGTGTCGAGGCGATAGGCCCAATGTGATGAAACCGAAAGGACAGTTCCTTAAAGAGTTAGAACGGTATAATAAGGAGAAGGAGGAGAAAGCATAGTGACTGTTGACACATTAGGTGTAAGTCGTGGATTTGAAATGATTGAATGAGTTTTCTATTGTAGTGCTGTCGGTAATAGGATGATCTTCTGGATCTTCTGGCCAGACGGGTATGACGTCTAACAGAACTTTCCAGGGCCCTACAGTTGATGTATATATATTGTTGTTATTAATTTTTCTTCGCCGTGATTGTGATTACGTTGACATTCGAGAGAAGGGCCATCCATCGAAGATGCGCGGTACTGTGTAAGGAAGTAGATCGCTACTCTATAAATGACTAGCTGTTTCCCGCTGCTCTGCTCACATGGACATCCTATCTACTCGAAAACCCTCCCGGGCCTGCGCCATAATTTCTTCGCAATCGTATGGCTTTCCGACTTGCTAGACGAACATCGTGATATCTCGGCTAATATGCTTGATATAAATATAATTTATAGCCTATAGCACTCGGGAATAATGTATCTTTCTACCAGTGATTTTTTTTTTAGAATTGGATCATTAATTCCGGAGATTCCCCCACCCCCTATATAAAAACTAACAAACAAATTTTACCTCTATATAATCGTAGTACAGATAGATGACGCACTTCGAACCTATGCGACCTTTTGCACTACCCATGATCTTTATTCTCTTTACACTGGGATCATTACATAAGCGTTTATTAGGCTGCGTATTACCCTATTGGTGAAGAGATTTAAGGTTTTTTAATACAGCACTCCAGGGTAATCTTGAGTGAAGCCTGCGGTACCCGAAGGCTTCGATAGCATTTAGACTGTTAGTATAGATTAGAATTAACGTCAGACAAGAATTTATTACTACGAGAAGCAATCAGACCAAAGCAGGAAGGGCGCCCATTGTAGACACAAAAATATACCAACGCCTCGCGACCCATTCGTTTGGCTCTAATCAATCAATCACACGCGCGGTGGACGCACGCTGTTTCAATCAATGAAAATTTACTCATGTGTTATGACCTTACCGACGTTAGGGTCACCATTCTAGCGTTTTAGGTCCCCAGTGTCCGTCGAAGCGCCCTATCAATCATCACTAACATCATTATTATCAGCCTGTGGCACTCCACTGCTGGACGTAGGACTCTCCCAAGGCGCGCCACCTAGCCCGATGTTCAGCTGCACGCATCCAGTAGCCGCCAGCCTACTTTCCACTAGGCGTCTCACACTATGTTTTCCCAAACGCGGTCTCCACCGCAGAACTCTTATACTCCAACGATTGTCGGTTCTGCGACAAATGTGACCAGCCCACTGCCACTTCAGTTTGCTTATTCGAGTGGCTATTTCGGTAACCTTAGTTATTAGTCCGACAGATAGCTTCATTTCGGATTTTATCCAACAGTGAGACTCCGAGCATTGCCCTGTCCATAGCTCGTTGAGCAAATTTGAATGTGTGCACTAGTCGCACCGTCAGGTTCCACGTTTCAGCACCATATCTCACGATGAGCAGGTCGCACTGGTCAAAGACCAGTCCTCCACCATTGTTTGTATGTAATTTAGCTAATAAATATTCAATCATTTCAGATACATATTTTGTAAGGCAGTATACTTGCCTTTAAACACTTTCAAGTATTGAAATGTGATTTAGAATTTTAAGAAGATTCTTTACAATTTTTATGCGTGGTTGTAAATAATTTTAAATTGGTTAAAATTATTGTTAGTTGAATCTCTTCGAGCGTGGGCCATGCGGTATATCACTGATGTCAATTGTCAAAATTTGGAAAATGAAATTGAGTCGTTAATGATATCATTTGGACATTTCATGATAACTTACAAATTAAAGGAAAACAAGTTAATTATTTATTATTTTCATAAGGAGCGGTGATAGCTTAGTGATAGCAATGTACTGACAAGTCTTAGATCTCGAGTTCGATTCCAAGGCACGCATCTCTGAATTTTCCGATTCATTTACCTATTAATAATCAATTATTACTCAATTCATTTTTTTTTATAATATTTAAACCAGTACTTGACTACAATCTCACCTGATGGTAAGTGACGATGTAACCTAGGGTGGTAACACGTACTAGCTTAATGAAAACATATTCACTCTTGTCCTAAAGACGCTATATTGTAATCGGTCGGAAATAATGACGCAGGAAAACTATTCCAGTCTTTGGCGGTACGAATTATAGACGTGGAAGCTAATCGCTTCGTACGCATGGCGGGGATGTCTACGAGGTGGGGGGGGTGATAGCCCACCGTGCGCCTAGTAGTCCGATGGTGAAAGGGGGATGGAGAATTAAATCGTGTCATTCCTGCGCACACTCTCCTAAAATGTATCCTGTAGAATACCGAAAGGCTGGCTACAGGATAGCCTGCGCTCAAGGCTTTGTAGATTGGTCTCAATCAGAGATGAGAGACTCAAATGCTGAAGGAAACCATCGTGAGGAGACCTGCAAGTCGATTTTCTCGATGGTGTGTGAAGCCAACTTAAGCCAGCGTGGTAGACAGCAGTGGAACATTAGATAAATTGATGATGATTATTATCATTTCCGTATTAGCAGGATTGATGATATGGATAAATCTATTAATTAACAAAAAGTTGTAAATAAAAATATTAATTGGTTTTTGGTGAGACCAAGTTATGTACAGTGAGACAAAGTTGCGTATTGACGGCATATATTGTATATGTATATATATATATATATATATACGAACAGATTTAATTTCTAACTACCTACTTGATGTAAAGATATATTGAATATAACTAATAATAAAAACACTGAAAATTTATCTTTTTGTTTTATTATAAACTTGCATTTGCCCGCGACTTCGCCCGCGTGAACGTCGGTTTTCCGCTACATGGGAATCCCGACACAATCATAGATTTATATAAAAAGCTTTGAACAACTTTTACATGACCTCCCGTATCTTAACGGCAGCTACTAAAACAGAGATCAAGCTGTATCTTCAATTCTACTGGACCGATTTTGATGAAACATGCCGCAATATTTAAGTCTGAACGGTACCTTTAAGACTGTAACAGTTCAACCGAAATCTACCAGCTGGATTTTGCGTGAAGCTCGAACAAACAAATGCGAAAACAAAGATGGTTTCGATTTCAGAAGCCCTTCATTATTCAAGCTGAATTAGATTTTTTAGAATATGTTAAATGTATAATACTTCTATAAAATCAATTTACAGAAATTGAATATGGATAATACATCATAGATAAATACGTCAATGATTCGAATACAACATTTTGTGCCTATCAGTCTGCCCCTACCGGTTCGAACTTTGGACTCATTGGGACAGAAGGCAGGTCTACTACTGTGCTAAATAGTGCATTGGTGGTGTAGTGGTTTTAGACACTGCTTACGATCGAAGGGTCGTGAGTTCGAATCCCGGTCCCGTACCACTGAGTTATTATTTGTAATTCATGTACGGTCTACATGGTAGACACCAATGTACTTAACGGAGAAGGAAAACTTCGTGAGGAAACTGCATGCCCGCATGGGTGTGGGAAGTCTACCAACCCGCACTAGGCCAGCGCGTAGACTACGGCCTAATCCCCTCCTGATCAGGGGAGGTCCGTGCCCCTGTAGTGGGGACGATGTAGACTGGGGATGATAATGATGATGAAATAGTCATCAATACTACTAGTACTAATTTATTTTACCGACCTAACACTAAGAAAACACGGTCGCATGTGAGCGGCCAGAGGTACTCGAACTCGATAAAGCAGTCAACATTTGTCAGCCACAGCAGTTTGGATCGGCTCTCACATTCTGTGCGGTGTGGATACTTTTTATCTTACGTACTTGAGACTTTCTTGAACATCTGAAATCATATGAAATCTGTTTTATTTATAGAAAGATCATGAAAGTCCATTACTAGATATCCTCCTTGGAACGGAGAGATTTGCCATAATCTCCACGTTTGGTAAGAGTGTTGGAGATCGCAGTGAATTTTGATTGAATAACAGGATTACTGTGCTGTCCACTGTCACGGTACATCCCTAAGCTGGTTCTCCCAGCGTCCACAAGAACATATAGAGTGACGCTATTATTGTGCCAGCGCCAAAAGAAAGTTCAGTTTTATAAAAATGAGCGATTCAAGTTTTAATATTATCAAAATCAAACGACACCTCTCTTGGTCTACTGGAAAAAAAAAACGCGTGGCGTACTGGATTTTTATTTCTAAAAAGCCGCGAAAGTTTTCAATAACAACGAATAGAAATTCCAGAATTTTTATTTTTTAAGTCTGAGAAAGTCTTGTTTAGTCAGAAAAACTCATTATTGACAAATGGTAACGATAATTGCGTAATTTCGAATTTTTTGTTTTTTTTTCCACAAGGGCTGCCTATCCCTATGAGTTACGGTCATGAGTGTATGTTACAAATTTAATTATTAGCATCGTACATACTATCCATTTGTATGGAATTGTGGTAGAGAGCCTTATGCTAACTCGCTTAAATAAACTGCTAACAGTGGCGTAGCTATGTGGACGAGGGCCCCTGTGCACATAGAAAGAATCGGGCTCTCATCTCCTCTTTCCACGTACCTTGAACTTGTGTTGGGCTTATAACTTATAGATAAGGATAAGAATAGGCTCGAGGTTTTCTAATTTCGGGAGCTGGCTGCTCCTCTCTTTTCAAAGCTTAGGTTTGGGGGCCCTCTGAGCTCGGAGCCCTGGTGCACTGCACCACCTGGCCCTGCGATAGCTACGCCACTGACTGCTGGTATAGTATTTTTCTTCGGAGTTGTTAATTGTTCAAAGTTACCACTAGAAGCGCTGATGAGTCAATACAAAATGAAACTGTACAACTATACAAATTGAAATTTACATGAATGAATAACGTTAGCGTTCATGTTTATGTGTACGGATTTAAGTTCTCAGAGTATCTGTTAACATGCTTTAATGCCCTGTAAATCTACCATGACTATAGGAGTCATAAACCAGAGACAACAAGAACAGATTGTAAACATGGTTTCTGTTGAATAAAATTTAATCGAATAAGTGTAGCGAAACTTTTTATGTGTTGTAATTCGATTTTGCTTACCACACGAAACATTGTAACGGGACAACCGCACACGTTGTCGTCCGCACCGTCAGGACGAATAAACGGTAGCTACCATGGAGCCAAGTTATTTCGTTTCATCATGAATAACCCCTCAATCCACCACCACCCGTAATATCGCCAAACGCGTGAATAGGCCAACTAACCCGCACTAGGCCAGCGCGGTGGACTACGGCCTAATTCCCCTCCTGATCAGGGGAGGTCCGTGCCCCTGTAGCGGGGACGGATATGGACTGGGGATGATGAAAAGGGCGAATTGAATTCCAAGAGATGGTCTTCTCATAAGTACTGTCAGAACTAGCTAAGGGATGTCCCATATCATCACTTATAATTATTAATTGTGCCAGCTATGTCATATAGGATCATCATCCAGCGCCCATTGGCAGCAGTGTTATCTTGTTATTCATTAAAACCTACTGCAGTCTCCAAAACGTCTGCTAAGCGGGAGATTATCACAAATCCCCCCCCCCCCCTTTAAGGCGGAGGCCCGTGTTCAGCGGTGGACCAGCATGTTTCATGGTGTGAAAATGTACTAACGGTAGCGTTAAGTGTGATGATTTTCTGATGTATTGTGTTGAATCTATACTATTATAAAATTGTTAAATGTCAAATTTTCAAAAAACAAATTACTCAGATCGACTAATTCAGGGTTTCTGAAACCGAATCCGTGGATGTCTGTTTATTTGAGCTTCACACAAAAACTAGCAAGTATATTTTGGTTAAACTATTACAGTGTTAAAGATACTATTCCGACTTAAATACTGCGGCATATTTCATCACAATTGGTCCAGTAGAATTGAAGATACAGCTTGATCCTTGTTTTAGTAGCCGCCGTTGAGGATCGAGAGGTCATGTAAAAATGGTTCTGTGGTTTTTTATATAAATCTGATTGTTTCGGGATTCCCCGTGTAGCGGAAAACCGACATTCACGCGGGCGAAGCCGCGGGAAAAAGCTAGTAAATAAATAAAGTTCCATCTCGAACCACTCCAAATAACCTAATCAATAAATAATGGAAAAAAAACTCATTTTATCCGTTTACAATTTTTATTTATTTCCATATTATTATATGAATTACATGATTAATGACATTCAATAACCTGCAAATGCACCTAACAAAATCACACTTTTAAATAGAGTTCATTTATGAACATTTAAATACATTTAATCTTAAGTACAGTATATATATCATAGATCTATGATATCATAGGTTATAGATAATTTTATCATAGATTTCTATGATTTAGATTGATATTTTTTCTCTTAAATGCCAATAGGTAATATTTGAATATTAATCAAGTTAATAATGGTTTATTAAATATTGCAATGGCTTTATTTCCGACTAGATTTATTATTATAATTATCTTTATATTGCAAATAACTATAGTATACAATATCAATTATTAGCTTTTAGTAGGCAATTTACATTTTATGACACCTACTGTAAGAGAATTCTTATAAGTATAATTATATAAAATTGAATTCTAATGGTACATATGATATGCTACAATCAATAATAAAGATTATAAGATTTACTAGATAAATACAAACGTTTATTCATTATGCCAATATATAAATATTAAACAGATAGCTAAAATTTTTTTATAAAATTTTTGGTACCCATTTCCAAAGATTTACTAAGTAAACACTTTACGGACTAATTTGAATTAATAACACAGTATTAAATAGACAAGTAAAAATAAATAGAAATTAATTTTTCCCTAATAAAACAAATTTCTAGGTGTTACATTTCTTTTGACACTAAAAATTAAAAAAAAACACACTCACACAATAATAAAATATAGATTATAAATGGCCTACAATTTTGACTCATTTTGTTCCCATCTATCACCATATAAACCTAAATTCAATAAATATAGGGCAAGATGCAATAATACTTTCTGTGCTAAGCAAAAATATCGATACTTTTAGATATCTAGTCACTTAAAAAAAACTTTGTGACATTAATTATAAATATGACACGAATTTGAACACAAATACTAATAGATTAATCGTAGATTGTACTAGACACCGCACTAGTTTGTTCATAATAAATTAATATACTAATTCAACCGGAAATAATTACTGACTTCAAAAATATAGGTTTTGTTCGTTTTTTCACTGGTATGATTCTTCATTTTCACCGCTAACTACCCTCAAATTTATGATACTTTCACAACAGATATTGGCAGATTGCACCGAATCGATCATATGCCAGAAACTAAGAAAGGAGAAGAATCTAGCTTTGAAGTCAGGGTCCTATGTTTGTGTAATTACTATTTATATTAATAAAGGCTTATTATGTTTATGTTGCTGTGTGGCATCGGCATAATAATGGCGGCCCTCCATCTCATCTCATGGACGCTGTGAAACCAGCTAAGAGATACACCAGGATAATTGGCAACAGCGTTATATCCTGCTATTCAATCAAAATGTACTGCCATCTGCTAAGCGTGGAGATTATGACATCTCCCTCTTCTTTAAGAAGTAGGTTCATCTCCAGCAGAGTATTGACATGGGCTGATATATATGTTGATAAAGGATCTTAAATTTACGTTGAACTTAAACTTTTACAAACAACACATATTAACTTAAATTATGGTTAGAGCAGAGAAAACGTAAAAATCGTCTACTAACAGTAAGTTCGGTAAGTTTGTCAAAGTTTCAACATGTCTGTATACGATAATAGTAAATAATATTTATGCGTATGCACATACTCGAGTCACAACAGTGCGACTTAACAGCAAAAATGAAATAACATTAAAGGCTATTTAAATTCTTAATGTTATACGCTTGAAAATAAACACGAGTTTACCACAAACGCCTCATTCAAAGAGTGGTTTTGTAGTAGGGTGGCACTTAGACCTACACTCTTTCGTCGCTATTTAAATTAGACCCTCGCACGTTCAGTAATGGGAACTTCCAATGGCCAATATGGCGACGGTCCGAATACTAGACCCATACGCCGTGAGGATTCTTGTTGGTGGGCGCGGCGTTTTCAAGCTGTCTCGGCGACCCGATGATTCTACGCGCACTGCCTGCTTTGCACATCCCTATGAGTAAACACTGGAATATAAATCTCAAGTGATTGGATTCTGGAGATTTAGTTGGTAACTCATCATATCGTTATTATCAGCCAGTAGAAGATCAATGCTGAAGATGGGCCTCATAAAAGAGACATTTGTAATCTCCACGCTTAGCAGACATCTTGGAGATCACAGTAGATTTTGATGATGATGATGAATAATAGAAAAACGCTGCTGCTCATTATCTTGGCGCATCACTTAACTGGTTCTCACAGCATCCACGGGGATGGGTGGAGCGACCCTATTACCAACTCATACCAACCTCATACCTAAACTACCGTCTTTAGCATTCATTACTCTCAACTCTGTTGTTCCAGTCCCCCTAGCCAAGTTGACATTCGACAATCGTTATCGCTAATAGAAACGAAAAAAAATATTGGAATGACACTTCTATTCGATAAGTCACGTGTGACTTGACGATTAGAAGTGTCATTCCAATACATTTTTTTCCTTTCTATTAGCGATAACGAATGTCGAATGTCAACTTGGCTAGGGGGGCTCGTCAACAGTACGATCCTGCAATCACATGAGAGTTCCCAACTCATTCTTTTAAGGAGTGACGCATCTACCTTGGAATCCTGACAGTGTGTTTGTTTGTTTGTCTGAGACTGAATTGGGTTACTATAAGCACTCCTTTCAATGGAAATAACTTACAGTACAGTGTACCCTGCGATGCAGTGTTCTTTCGCTAATACACGATGTCTTGGACGCTACGTAAACAAACAAAGACGTTGAATCTTGCATTCTTGTGATATGTTTTCTTCTTCAGGATCGCTAGTCTATATAATAGGTTCTCAACAGTTCCCAGTTCATAGTTCTCAGGTAAGTAAAAAAAATTGGGGGGCTCAAAAATTCTCAAAATGGGCGGTAGGCAAAAACTTTGAGAACCTATGGTCTAAATGATCAATGGCTATTACTATATATATTGAGAGATGCTTATACAAAGGTTCACCTCCAAGTCTATACACAAGACCACGTCTCGAACTAATTCAAAATCTTGATTCGTACGTCAAATATATTTGGGCACCATGGTTAGCTTGATATATACTTGGTTGGTTGCACAGAAACAACTTTTAAATACAAGACAGGATGACACTCACTGTAAAATCTGAAATAATCCCAATTATAAAACTGAGCTGTGTATTTAAGATAATTGCCGATTACGGAATCGTCAATATTCCTGAATCATTCTGACTGATGTCTAGTAATTAATATTTGGCCCAACTCACGAGAGGCAGATCATCAAAAATAAGCTAATAGTGTCCATTTTCATGTAACACAAGTTAAATTTTGGCTCTCCTCTCTATTTAAGAGATAGCAAACATTTTTAGCGAGTACCAACCTACATTTCTATGAAAAGGCATAAAAAATGTTGCGTTTTACCTGTCTTTAATCGGCATGTTCCGAGGTCACGTCTAACTTAGTAAGTAGAACATAATTTTGACGTTAACCAAACTAACAGCTTAAAAATTGTTGCTATCTCGTTTTGGCGTTTGGCATTAGAAAAAGATGGGAGAGCTTAACTTAGGTAAGTTGTGTTACAGCAGAATTTACACCAATATGTACAACAAGCACCAATGGTAGTAATACAATGGGACAAAAACCAGGTGCTACGATAATCAACCCATTTGGGACCAAATTTTTCTTTTCTACTATATTTTGATCATTTTAAGATAGTCAGTGATGTTATTATTAATGTTAAATAAAACATTATTATTGTTTAAAAAAAATCACTAAACACCTATTTACAATTGTTTAAAATAGAGGTCCCCAAACTTTTTTATCTCGTAGACCACTTGCCACGTTTTTCAATTTTGGATAGCGGGGTCTATCCAAAATCCTATGCTTAGCTAATATTGAAGTGTTGCAAATTCATCAATTTAAAATATGTTTTTGACAGTTGTTATGGTGCTACTCACTTTGAAAGTTTTATATTTCTGACTATAGTGAAGTCATCGTTGACCCCTGGGGGTCGAAATAGACCACTTTGGGTATCAATGGTTTAGAAAGAAGGTTCCCTATCGGGAACGCTGCTCGATGTATGTAATTTTTATAATCCGCGAACGTAAGTAAAATATGAAATTCGGATCTTTGGGATCGCTGGCTTCAAATGGGTTAATTGCCTGGTTACGACGTCGAAGGCATTGCGGGTTATGTAGCAACCTATCTGTAAATGAAAGCTTTGCAAAGGGCTTTGACAAAGAAGTGGTGAGAATCACATAAAGCGTTACAATTCAAGGATGTGCACTTTTAAAATGATTCCAAACTATTCGCGTGATAGATCTATTTACAGGTTTGATATATTTATGAATATAATACAGATGAGGTTTAAAATACCGCCAGGAACTATCACAGCTAACGCACTTGTTGTCATGCTTCGTATGCTCGATGTCTAAAGCGACACGACCAGGGATCCAACATGATACCAGCGTCGGGCATAATGCCCACTCGGGTACATTTATCTGTGAGTCACGTGATTGGAAACGCTAATCAGAAAATGTGACGTCTACGTTCAATAAATGTACACATTTGATAGCGTCGTTAGGTTATCAGATTTATTTTTGGTATTTTATTATTTTTGAAAATATTATAACAATTTGCATATTTCACAGAACAGCATTTGTAGTAATTCCTCGCGTTCATAACTTAAATTTGCAGTTAAACTTTAAGTAAAATTCACTTCGTATGTAACCTTAGTTTTGTTTATTGCACAGTGACGTCACACGTGGTCATGTAACCATAGTGCCGCTTTTCTGTGACATATTTTTTATTTAAATTGAAAAATATTATTTTATTGCATTTAAAGGTTAAATAAATATTTATACACGGGTACAATTTTGAACATATAAACTGTTTAAATATTTTTTTAAATTATCTACTCCCGGATTCAATGCAATAATTTATCTGTATCAAATAAAGTTTTTCTTTCTTTATCTTATATTAATATATTATTTGAAAAATGTCCCTCGGAAACAGGTCATCTTTGAGTTATTAATATCTGTTTTTTCATTTTCTCTTTTGTTGTATCATTTTAATGGGATTAATCTAATGCTCTTTTAGCAAACTGCGTGGTGATCAAAGAGTGATTAGGCGGCTACACAAGCGATCCACAGAACGCAGGAATGGTGCTATTCTACTAATAACTGGATCCCAGCAGCACAGGGGCAGTTAAGCTACAATGACAAAAGCCACAGACTCCATACCGTCTAAGGGATGCCGCAGCTCATCCACACTGCCCGTGAGGCTCTGAAGGTTGGCTTCCTTCATCTCTTGGACCAACCTCTCTACCTGACGCTTCTTTTCCATAATAGCAGTTTCTAAAGCGCCCACCTGAACATAAGAGCACTTTTACATACGGTTATTTGAAAGGTACTTCAACTTTAGGAGCATGTATTAATCTCGGTTAGTATTTTATTCATTCAGTTTACTTTTTTTTGGAAGCAAGAGGCTAAATTTACAATTTGGAAAATATTTTTAATGGCTCAATGTTGACCACAAGCTTCCGCAGGTAGTCTTCATAAATACATTCATGAAGCCTACTGTAAATGAAGGAATGGATGGATGGTAAGAGATTATTGGAGACCCTTTACATATGAGTACGTAGGTATAAGGGTCTCTTAATTCCTCTCAGACGTTCATTTGTGCCACTTATTAATATGAATGTTTTGGCGATATTAATAATGTAAAGTTGGAACGTTTATGTATTTTTAATTCAATAACAGCTCAAAGTGTAGTCAAAATGATTAATTGTATATAAAATTAATGAAAAAATAATATTTTTTAATCCTTTATAAATAAGAGAAACAGTCGCTTTCCGTATTAGCCATACACAAGCATCAATAACGAATTACTTCTTCAAAAAAGTTCATAAATGTTCATCCGACAAAATAGTACTGAATTTAGACCAATTTATATGACCACACAAGTTTGCCAATTTACACCTTCGGACATTAAATAAAATTTTGAATTTGAAAATATGTATAAATTTTGCGCCTTTAATTACGCAACGTTTTCGTAACTCTAAAAGTATTTTATAGTAAATAATATGTTAATGCTGTAATCGAAAAATAGTTTAATCAGCCCCCCTAGCCAAGTTGACTATACAATCGTTAACGCTAATCGGATCGAAAAAAATGTATTAGAATGACATTTCCAATCGATAAGTCACCCGTGACTTGGCGATTAGAAATGTCATTCCAATACATTTTTTCACTTCTATTAGCGTTAACGATTGTAGAAAGTCAACTTAGATAGGAGGGGACTGTATTTTCAGATATTTATCGTATGAAATACATATATGTACACATATAAATATGTATATATAGCGTAGAATAACAATGAAATTTTTGACATTGTTGCACTAAAATATATAACTGTACAGTTTAAAATATATTTTACAAAATCGACACTTAGAACGGCAATAATGTTTACCTCTCTCTTCAAGTTCTCAGCGGTGAGATTATTAATTTCGGTGGCGTGTTTTGCTTGCTGTATTTGACTCTGTAGATTCTCCATCTCCGTTAGCATCGATCTCTCTAATGCTTGCCTAAAATATTTTAAACATAACTTTGGATAATATGGCTGCGTAATTATGAATGAATAGATATTTATGAATGAATGATGAATGAATGAAACACATGGATGCAATAATGTACATAACATCATAACCATAAATAATATATGTATGTATTTTAGTATGTTTTGGTATTTGTATAAGTATGTTTGTCTATGCTTCTGTACCTAGTACACTGGATCCTATTCTCCTTCTAGTCTCAAATACTTTGGCACTCTAAGGTTTGTTGGAATAAAACTCAATTTTGAGTTAAGCTCGCCTTTGTACATCTTTTTTCTCTATTTACAAATGTATTTACATGTTTGTGTACAATAAGAATAAATAAATAAACCTCGACGTGGATGGTCGGACATAAAAATAAATAAATTATGATTCCTGATAGTCTATAATTTAGCAAAATAATCTCACAGTTAATTTCATATAAGCGTTACCTTAGATTTGTCTACAAT
Organism: Thaumetopoea pityocampa; assembly: GCA_017165845.1. NCBI lineage: Eukaryota > Metazoa > Arthropoda > Insecta > Lepidoptera > Notodontidae > Thaumetopoea > Thaumetopoea pityocampa. Next base: position 67,794 of record WUAW01004225.1, on the reverse strand, counting down.
ACACATCAATACAATCTTTACAAGAAATTCAGATAAAATTTAGGAAGAAAGGATGGCTCTATTCAACTAATAACCAGATTCACACAGCGACATTGATTTTAATTTTGTGTGGAGAGAATACCAGTTACTAAGATATTCATTAACTCCACTGCCACTTCCGAAGCTTATACAGAGAGATGTCAGAGAGA
>WUAW01004225.1:53145-63248 GCA_017165845.1 Thaumetopoea pityocampa | reverse complement strand
AAACAGGGATCAAGCTGTATCTTCAATTCTACTGGACTGATTTTGATGAAACATGCCGCATTAATTAAGTCAGAATAGTACCTTTAAGACTGTAATAGTTTAATCAAACCTCGCTGTTTTTGCGTGAAGCCCGAACAAACAAACAAACATCGACGAATTCGGTTTCAGAAGGCCTGAATTAGTCGATCTAAGTAGTTTGTTTTTAAATATCTTTGATTTTAGAAAATTTGACATTTAACAATTTTATAATAGTATAGATAGATTTAATTAAATTGAAACTGATTTGGTCATTTAGAAAGAATGAGATCCGATTGACGAAACAAATATACCGGGCAAATGTGAGTGGAAGTGTCGGAGGGCGCCCAGGAATAACTTACCTTGATCAAATCAACAACTCGTATCAAAAAGCTCAAGTTCGTAACACCCTTAATCGAAGAAAGTGTATGAGAAGTTGTATGGATGTGGATGAGGCGAGAGAGGTGTGTCAGGATCGTAGAATGTGGCAAACTGTGGTCTCTGCCTACCCTTACGGGATACCGGCGTGAGTGTATGTATGTAAATTGAAACCAAGGACTCATTTAAGATTAGACTGTCACAACATTATAATATTTGGCTTTTCTACATTTGGTACCTATTTTGTCTAATTATACGACTCAGGCTCTCTAAAGGATTCCGTAACCAAAGTAAAATTGTTTTCTGATTACGTATTTACAGCCAACGGTCAAGTGAACGGTATTCCTTTACATCAAAATTCACCATATCGAATCTGTGACCTCGATAACTAAGTTTAATACCGACTCAGCGTACATACAACGCCCCGACATCATCCGTCGGGACGGTGGCAGGCCCGTCAGACGTAACACCCGTCTAGAGGATATTATTATGCGGTCGCATATCAAATGTGTTTTGACGTTAAAATTGCAGAGATAAAATAAAACTAATGACATTCTCCCTCCCAAAATTCCTCGTCCTACTTCATTTAAATGCCTTCTTTCTTACACATTTTCCCCCTCCTTTATCCCTATTTTATGTAAATTTGTAATTACGAACAACATCAAACTGTAAATAATTTCCTTCTTAACACACTGACCTGTAAATATCTGTCTTTCCTAATGTTTGTCTCACTAACCCTACTAACACTGGGTCTATGTATTGTTGCGTCCTTTATTTGTTCTCAGATTTATTAGCCTGGTCGCAGGACTTTCCGTCGAAGGACCTTCTGTCTTACCAATACCAAACTTCTCTATCCTCACCGATCACCACCCCCTAAGTTTATGATACTTTCATAACTGGATACTGGCAGAATTGTACCAAATTGATCAAACGACATAAACCAAGAAGGATGGAAAATAAAAGTATAAGAAAAAATGGTCTCATAAACAGCCCCATAGAAGTTAACTGCTAGAAATGGGCCTCCTACTTAAAAAGTACGGATTTGCCATAATTTTCACGACTGACAAGCACCTTGGAGATCGCTGTAGATTTTGATTGAACAACAGGATATCGCTGGTGCTCGATACCCTGGCACATTCCTCAGCTGGTTCCCACAGCACCCACTGGGAGGGATGCAGTGACGCTATCATTACGCCGGCGCCACGCAGCAAGTACTTATAAGTTTTTAATATGAAACGGTTCCCAAACATCCGTTACTCACCTGTTCAGTACTAATTCGTAGCTGATTGTCTGCCGAGTTTATTTGCTGCTGCAGGAGTTCCACCTGTCTCTCCTGTTCACGTCCTTTGTTCTCCCAGTAGCCGATCTCAGCATCATACTGCAAATATTGCATTCATTATCATTCCCAGTCCATATTCGTCCCCACCACAGGGGCACAAACCTCCACTGTTCAGGAGAGAAATTAGGCCGTAGTCTACCGCGCTGGCCTATTGCGGGTTGGTAGACTTCACACACCCATATGGGCATGAAGATTTCCTCATGACATTTTCCTTCTCCATTGCGTACATTAGTGTTTATGATGTAGACCCTTAGTTCCCAAAATGGTCCAGGTGAACCCCCAGGGGTCCACGGAAGACTCGACGGGGTTCTACGTTAGCGTACGCAAATTCTCATAATCAGATCTAATCTTCACATTTTTTGTCGAGTTTTGGGGATATGGTAGAAATGTAGCTGCGGGGGGTCCACCGGAACCAGCTAAATTTTGAAAGTGATCTATGAGAAAGAAAAGTCTGGGAACCTCTGATTTAGACCGTACATGAAGTAGAAATAATCAAGTGGTTCGGAACTGGGATCGAGCCCGCGACCTTACGATAATGAGTCGTGTCTATAACCACTACACCAGCAATATATATTACATGACCAACATTAAGGAAACTCTATCGTGTTACTCGTAGCTATGGTCACGCTGTTTTGAGCAGGTTTACTAATTTTCTTTTTTTATTTACTTAATTATCAAGTTTAATCGTCCTACGTACATTGTTTTTGAGTTACCGAGTAAACCTTTAGTTGGTATAATGTATTGTTTTTTTTAAGTTATAACTTGTGTATGTACTTTTTAATCAATAAATAAATAAATCAACCCACAACTTCTGAATCATTTTAGTTGTTCCCTATAAATTATGTACACCTACATTAATGAGCACAGTGAATACGAGTACCTACTTTGACACCCATATTTAATTTCAACCAAGATGTATGAATGTGGATGAGGCGAGAGAGGTGTCGTGGTCGTGGTATGTGGCGAATTGTGGTCTCTGCCTATCTCTGTGGGATACCAGCGTGACTGTGTGTATGTATGTTGAACGAAGATTATTATAATATCACTACTTTGGGTATACTAAAATAATTATTTTAGGTGAAATAGTACAATGGGCAAAAACTTCAGACTTCGACACAACAAACATAAATGATAGGAATAATTTCATATTTTTTAGGTAAAAGAATGATTCTCGTAATACCTGGTTTTCTGTACATAATCATCACCAGCTCCCGGAAGTCTACTGCAGGACATGGGCCTCCTCCTTAGAAGGGGGGATGTACCATAACCTCCAGCCTGGTAGGCGTCTTGGAGATTGCAGCAGGTTTTGATTGAATAACAGGAAAAGGCTACTGCCCGTTATCCTGGTATATTCCTTAGCTGGTTTCCACACCATCCACGGGAAGACATGGAGTTAATGGGTCAATATTATGGAGTTGGCGAGTCAATATTACGCCAACGCGACATGGCAATTCTGTGTGTATTGAGCACAAAATCCTATAAAATTTTAAAAATTCCGCACAAACGATCAATCTCTTCCCCATCTCTCACCTTTATGAGATCAACCTGTTGGCTGGACAGTTTCTCTCGCTGGTAATTGACAAGAGACACCAGTTCCCTGTACTGGCTGTTGTAGCTCACCGCCTCTGGGCTCTTGTCTCGGTTCTCTTCGGGTAAGTCCACCGGTGAAATGTGTGCCGGCCGATTGCTGCGCATGCGACTCGGAGATTTTCTGTGCGCTTGCGAAGGTGGCGGCGGTGATCGGTAGGGAGGTGGTGGCTCTCTATTTGGTAAGAGTAAGAGTAATAAAACATTATCACAGTTGAATGAAATGAACGAAGTTGTGGCCTACTGCTGCCTAATCATTTTGGAGACGTTTTTGCGTTTGTAGTCAACAGATAAATAATAAAAAAAAAATATTTTTTATATATTTTTTTAGATAAATAAAAATAAGATAAAATTTTTTTTAGATAAACTTAATTTAATATGTATAACAAACTTCTAATGCTACTTATAAGCGTCTGATGCGAGAGTGCGAGGCGCGTGGTAACTAGCGCAAACTGGTTTATATCGGTTTTAGTCACTGTGTGTACAAACGCGAAAACGTCTTCAAGCTGATTTATCTATATTTTATGTACATTTCAATTCTTATTTAATGTTGTGCAAGATAAGACAGTCTTTACAGGACCAGACTGCTGTCTGCCGATGTACCCTGATGACATAGCACTCGTTAATCAGAACGAGAGAATCTGGAGCGGAAGGTGGGTCATCTGGAAAGATATTCTTGAGAATGGCAGTCTGAGACTGAATGCGGCAAACACATCATATATGCTTCATATAAGCGGCAGTTGTCCCCCACCCCTCTAGAGATTTAAAAAAAAAATGTAGCCAAATGTAAAGAACTCAGTCTTATGTCCACTCACTAGACTTGCTTGACCGATAAAGCAAGTCTCACACGTCGAAACTTACGCCGCCGCCGCCGCCATTCATGTGCTTTTGACTGTATTTAAAATTCATACTTTTCCTACCCTCTATATATCAACTTGTCCCCGCTGAGCCATCGGCTGGCGACGCCTTGCATATATTTATTTAAAATGATAATCCACACTTGATATCCAATGCCAGATAATTTACATTTTTATGAAAATTAATGAAAATTGATTTTAATGAAAATTGTGTAACAAATTTTATAACACCTTAAATAAATTTCTTTCTTGAAAATAGAAATAAATTCCTTGCTTATTTGCGGTGGTTGCAAATAAGCAACGAAGTTGTCTCTATTCTTAACTTCATCATCATTGTGGTGTATGCACTCCACTGATTATCACTATGCATTACTCTGTATGTAGCCTGTGATCCGAGCTTACTCTGTACTGTCTGTCATTCCATTGTGTTACGATGTACTTGGGCTGGTGTGTTGTCTCTCTATCTCGTCTGTGTGTAATGTCGAGTCGTGTAGTCAATTTAAATAAATTATTATAAAACATGCTGCCTGATCATTCCTGCATCGAGTAATAAGATACACACTTCACAACCTGGGCGAAATACATGAAAATCATCACGTGACAGTCTACTGCTGGAGACAAGTCTCCTTAAAACGGAGGGATTTACCATAATATCTACGCTTGGCAGGCGTCTTGGAGACCGCTGTGGATTTGGAATTAATAACAGGATAAAACTGATGCCCGTTATCCTGATACATTCCTTAATCGGTTCTTACAGCTTCCGCGAGAAGAACAACGACGCTGTTATTATGCCGGTGTAAGACAACAATTTTTAATGTTACCTACACTAAATCAATATGTAACTGCATGTATCGATACTGTACCTATAAGGTGGGACATCTTTCAGCACAGGACTGTTCGATTCGGGTGTTTTGGCTTGCTGCACCCCCTTGACCACTCCCACAGGGTTCGCAGGGGAGGCGTTATTTACATTATTATCTTTATAGGTGGGGGTTGTGTTTGTGCGGTTTGGTGAACTTTGGCTCTCCAGAATGTTCGTGTTTGATGAGTTGTGGTTCCTAAAAGTGTATTTTTTCAATTATAACAAACACACACAAGTATAAATTCTGATGTAACACAACTTGAAACTAAATTCTCCCTATCTTCTTCTAATGCCAAACACTAAAACGAGATAGCAAACATTTTTAGTGAGTACTAACATACATTTCTGTCAAAAGGTACAGATATTGGTGCCGATTCTATTATAACAAAACTTAACTAAATTTAGTCCCTCATATTTTTGTTAAAGGGTTCAAAAAAATGTTGCGTTTTTGCATATTTTTCGTCCGTATGTTCCGAGATCGCGTCTAAATCTTTTAATTTTGACGTGTCTAAATGAAATTGATAGCACCAAAATTGTAGTTATCTCGTTTTGGTGTTTGACATTAGAAAAAGATAGAGAGAAACTAAATTTGGTTATTTCTGTTACTATAGAATCAGCACCAATACAGCGTTTTTGCGCATCTTTAATCGGAATGTTCGAGGTTATGTCTAAATTTGTGTGTAAATTTGTGTGTAAATTTGTGTAATAAGTAGACGCCAAAATTGTCGCCATCTTGTTTTGGCGTTTGGTATTAAAAAAGATAGTGAGAGCCTAAATTTAGTTGTGTTATAGCAGAGTTTACACATATAGTAACCTAAATATAGTAATAGACACTTTTATAATTGAGGTGGTCATGAAATTTTAGAATAATTACATATAAAAGCTTCACTTGCCAAATCGATTAACTCCATTTTCAGAATTTTATTTAATTTTAATGTCAAAGCTCCTAAAGATTGACCTGTTTTTTTTTAATTTCCTTAATAAGTATTAACACCACGAAAATATATTTTTTAGCCATTGTATAATAAATAATTTATACTATTTTATTATTTTTTCTCAACTTTTTGCTTTATGGAGTAAATCAATTTGGCAAATGAAGCATTCATATGCGGTTTTTACAACATCTATATTGAATCTTTGGCATTGTCTCGGATAACCTACCAATGATATAGAGAAAGCTAGTCATGGTTAAGTCAGCATGTGTGAAAATACCCAGCAAGTTATTGTTATAAAAGATAGTATTATATAATTATTAAATGTCAAATGTTATAAATCAAAGACATTTAAAACAAAAACTACCCAGATTAACTAATTAAGAGCTTCTGAAATAAAATCCATTGATATTTGTTTGTTTGCTCAAACTTTTTGAAAAACCAGCAAGTAGATTTTGGTCAAACTGTTACAGTCTTAAAGGTACTACTCTGACTGAAATACTGCAGCATGTTTCATCAAAATTGGTCCTGTAGAATAGAAGATACAGCTTGATCCCTGTTTTAATAGCCACCATTAAGGTACAAGAGCTCAAGTAAAAGTAGTATAAGGCTTTTCATGTTTGTTGACTGTTGAGAATGTATATTTGTTACATGAAATTATTTTGATAATACATGATGTTTTGTTTTGCTTTAGGTTTTGATTTTTCAATAAGTTGAATCATTAAAAGCTTACTCGATATATTATAAAATGGAGTGATATCAGATAATGAAAGATGAGAAAAATGACCATGAAATTATCATCAGAAAAAGTAATCCGTAAATTGTGTATCCCACCAAAACTAAATAAATGTTGAAAATTTTGAAAAAGAAGATGTAAAACCAATAGCTGAATAAGTATAAAAAATCAGCCTCAATGTGACATACCATGGAGAAAACATTTAGATTTGAAATACCCCAAGTTATTTAGTCAGCTCTGCTAACTTCTGAAATAGATACACCACTTACACCAATTGAATAATTTTCAAAATAAATAAGGTTGACTGGTAGAAAATGCCTAAGGCATTAAGTCCGCCTGTACATGTTTTATGTATGAAGTGTAAATAAATAAATAAATTAAAAAAAAATACATAATAGATTCCGATTCAGATTCAAATATTTGTTTTCTAAACAAATTTGTATGCCACTGAAAAAGTTCATATTTTCGAATCCTGTAATGTACTAAAAATGAAAATATTTTTAGCCCCTCATATAATAGGAAATTTGAAATTTCCTAATATCCATTTATTTTGGGATTCCAATTTAGAGATGAATAGATTTTTATAAAATATGGCTAGAGATCGGTTTCTTTAGTTGTGGAATATTTTACAGGTGATTGATTTAATAATTATACATTTGTATGACAATGTAATGGGTAGTGTGGATAAAATAGATCACCTTATTAATTTGTACTGCAATTGTATTAGATCCAAAACTGGATATTACAAATGATATTTAATGCAATCAATTTGGCTCTAACCAACAGTTGGCTAATAACCAGTATCAAGAAGATTATAAAACTTGCAACATTCCAAATACAGAATCTTTGGATTTGATGAGAGTCACAGATTGAGAGTTTGAGTATGAAATGAAATGACTTTATTTGCTAGAAATATACATACAATCTATTGTATAATGCAATAAATGAAATAACACAGGAAATAACACTAGTCCAAGAAACATATACATAATTTAAAAATCATTAAATTTATAACTAATAAACAAAAATTATAAGAGGATTTAAATCTAAAAATAAAATAGACATTTTAATAATATACAAACCCATTTCCAATAGGTGATTTTGTAATATTGGAGATTGGTGAAGGCTTCTGACCACTGCCTGAGTCTGAACGCCTCAGTATGAATTGAATATCATTGGAGTATTCACCCCATTTCATTAAAATCTGAAATTAATGATTACTTATAGTCAGTGGGACAATAAACTCAATTTACTAAAGCAATAGTATTAAAATAACAATTTATATCATTTATAACTCATCTCATTTGTGTTCACATAACACAGTTTGTGAAACAAGAAAACAATTGTGAGAAAATTATGAATGATATTGAAACAATATACTTTAGCCACACAATATATCACATTCACCAGATTAGTAAGTTAGATAAGTAAATAAAGCTATGCAATTCCTTCAACTTAGAGAACTGAATACCTTCAATGGGTACTCCTGGGGCGCCAATAAGCGTTCATTATTTCGCCACCGCTCTATCAGCGTAAATCTGCCAACCTTACCAGTCGCATGAGCTAATGCGAAAACTACATCCTGTACAAAAAAATACGCACATAAAATACACGAGTGTTCGTAAAAAGTGTATATTTTCACAACTTACGGTGTCAACCATATTATAATTGTAAGAAATTGTTACTAACTTGGCAAGTGGTGGTTTCAGAGACCCCACAAACAATCCTTTGTATGCCCTCAACCCAGACCTTCAACTCCATTAATTTTTAACTATTCACAAATTATTCGTACAAAACATATTCACTTAGGAACTCATTTTATCGACTGGTCAACCTACCCGAGGTTTTTTTCTCACACAAAACGAGTTAAAATAAAACATAAACATACCAAAAACACAAAACGAAACTGCAAGTAGGTTAAAAATTGAGGAGTTTTCGTTTAGAAACACATCGGTGACAATTAATTGACAGCGATCTTAACCACTTTTTTAATTTATTTTACGGCTCTAGATTACATATCTCTTATGGATTTACAGTTTGTCTAAAATCTAAATATAAGAATTTTTTGTCTCACACCTTATTCATACTTTATAGTTATATGATTTTCATAAGTCCTACAAATTATAAAAAAAGCTTCATGATTGTTGACATTATTGTTCGTGATTGTTGACGTTTAATAAACAAAACAACATTAAATTTACAACATCAAACATCACAATATGCCATGGAAGTAACGTTGTATTGTATATATATTAAATATTTTTTTTTTAATGTCTCTCTCAGATTAGTGTCTAAACTCCAATCTTATCTGAACATTTTCATTAAGAAAAATAAAGTTATTTATGCTCTTTTATACAGTTGTCACAGATATTTTTTTGTATTGAGCTCATTAAAGCATATTTAAACAGATTTACTTGTAGTTCCATCACGTGGCAGCCCATTTCTCCATACAAACGTATTCCCCTATTTTCTTCTTGGTATACCTAAACCACTAAATTTAATATGGTATAGATACAGTATTAGCTGATACTGGCTGCTATACCCACATGAACAATTTAAGAACTAATGGTGATGCTGATTAATGTAGTTTGAGATGCCTGTAAACGTGTTCTTATCTGGACTGTAAGCTATATATTAGCGAAAACCTCATCAGAATCTATTCAATGATATGAATCAATGTTCCGCAGTACAATTTCATTATAATAATAATGTCATATTGGTAATAGCCTAGTGGTATGACCATAAATGCTAATCTTAGATTTCGACTCTGAATGCGAAACCTCCGATTGTTTGAACTAATGTGCGTGTTAATATCAGCTTTATTATCAGCCGCTATAAATGGTCAAGGAAAGAATGGTGACGAAACCATCATGCCCGACATGTAACAAGCTAAGACCACCTCAGGCCAATAGTAAGTACACTTTATTGAACTGGCAGGTTAAATAAACCAGAGACCATTTTAAAATTTTCTAATCGCCTCGACAAATTTTATTTTCTATTTGTCAAACTAAGGATTGTTATCAGATTGTACTTACAAAACGAAATAAGTTAGAGCTGTTGAAATTAATCGTCCGGTTATTGTTCACGTGGTATTATGGCCCAAGAAGATGATGAGGAAGTAAGTATTAAGGAAATTTACGTTACTTGTTTAAAGAATTATCACGGGTTAGGAATTCTTGTCTTGACGTTTAGGAATTCTTGTATAGGTAGCAGAGGTAATACACCTACACATTGCTAGACTGGAGCCTCAAGTAGTTGAAGAACGGGCGCTCTTTCTCCCAGCCGCGCGGCCGTGATATGAGCCATGGTCGAGAGCGAAAGCACCTGGGCGGGAGTTGCCACCTTTTGCGAGGTCGTGATGACGGCAAAAGAGATGGGTTCTCTAGATTAGATCCAC